>VYZS01047323.1:109165-190009 GCA_013400695.1 Neodrepanis coruscans
CTGATTTCCCACTGAGGATTAGAACCAACCCCACCCCCCCCTTCCCCTCCCCCCCCCCCCGGCCCCGCCATGGCCGCCCCGCCTCCCGCCCCGCCGACCCGGAACGTGTTGGGGGGTGTCGGGGGGAAGATGGCGGCGCCCAGGCGCTGAGGGGCCGGCGGCGGAGCAGCCCCGCCATGAGCGCCGCCCGCCGCTGCCGCCCGCCCCGGGCGCTCGCAGGTACCGCGGGGGGACCGGGGGGAGCCGGGGAGGGGTAACCGGGGAGTGTGTGTGTGGGACTGGGTGTGTGTCCTGGGTGTCCTTCTGTGTGGGGATCCCTCTGTGTGTGTGTCCTGTGTGAGGTCCCGTGTGTGTGTCCTTCTGTATGGAGAATCCTGGTGCTTATCCCGCTGTATGGGGCTCCCTGTGTGTGTGTGTCCTTCTGTATGGACGCTGTGTGTGTGTGTCCCGTGTGGGATTCCTATGTCTGTGTCTTGTATGGGATCCTTGTGTGTGTGTCCTGTGTGTGTCCTGCATGGGGATCCCTGTGTGTGCCCTTCTATGTGGGCAGTTCTTGTCTGTATCTCTGTGTGTGTGTCTCTGTGAATGGAGGATCCTCGTCAGTATCCTTGTCTGTATCCCTATATGTGTCCCATTGAATGGGGTGTCCTTGTCTGTATCCCTCTGTAGGGAAGATCCCTGTTTGTGTCCCTCTGTATGGAGGACCCTTGTCAGTATCCTTGTCTGTATCCCTCTATATCCCTGTGTGTCCCATTGAATGAGGTGTCCTTGTCTGTATCCCTGTGTGTGTCCCATTGCACGGGATATCCTTGTCTGTGTCCCAGTGTGTGTCCCCCTGTGTGGAGGATCCCTGTGCCATGCTGGGCTCTGTGCCCTCTCACACTCTGCCCCGTGGCAGCTGCCCCTCTCAGTGCTGCTTTGCCAAGGTGATTCTGTCCATGGAATGTGGAGGCAGTAGTGGAGCTGTACCATTGTTTCACAGCACCAGGGCTGCCAGAGCTCTGGGAGTGTTGGGACAATGCTCTCAGGCACATGGTGGGATTCTTGGGGAGGTCCTGGGCAGGGCTAAGAGCTGGACTCCACCATCCTTGTGGTGATTCTGTGGAAATGCATCTCAGGGAGCTGAAGGATTTGGAAGAAAACCTCAAGACAGTTAGGACATGCCTGCAGTTTGGGCTGCTCATGACAAGAGGGACATTTTGGTGCTGGGGTGTGTTCAGGAAGGCCAATATGCTTGGGAAAGATCTGGAGCACCAGGAGACTGAGGGAGCCGGGGGGGGCTCAGCCTGGAGAAAAGGAGGCTCAGGAGGGACCTTCTCGCTCTGTACAACTCCCTGACAGGAGCGGGGAGCTGGGGGATATCAAGGGGAAACAAGGGGAAATGGCCTCAAGTTGAGCCAGGGGAGGTTTAAGTTGGATATTTGGGAAAATTCCTTCACTGGAAGGATGGTCAGACATCTGATCAGGCTGCTCAGTGCCATGATAAAGGCACTGTCCCTGGAAGGGTTCAGAGGGCATGTGGATGAGTCTGTGATGGTTGGACTTGCTGTTCTTAGAGGCCTTTTCCATCCTTGATGATTCCATGATTCTCCCCTTTCAGCAAACATTCCTCCCCACCTGCCAAGCTCTGATTTCCCTTTGCTGGGTTGTCCCATGTCACAGCTGGCGATGAACACTCTATTCTGAATTAAAAGCAAAGCCAGTGGGGCAGAGAAGAAAGTGGCCTCTGATTTCTCTCTTTTTTTTTGCCTTTCCCCCTTTCCCCAGGGCTGTTTGTGTGGCGCCTGAGGAGCACACGGCACATCCCCTGCGACAGGCTGATAACATTTCAGTACTTCAACTTCCTCAAACGAATGGTGAGGCAGGCAGGGTGTTTATCCTGTGTTTCTCCTTCATCCCCTCTGATAAAAAGCACAGATTATGTAATAAAAGCAATATTTTTTATTATCAAATCAGGGTTAAAACACTTTGAGGCTGAAGGAAACCTGCTGTAGGAAGGGCAGTTCTTGGGGCTGCAGAGTCTCCTCTGCTTGACAGGAATCTTCCTGTCACATCATTGTGACACTCATCTCCTGCTGAGTAACATGAAATAAAATTATTCCTAAAGTTGTTATTGATAAGAAAGTAAAATCATAGTTAACAGTGATACAAGTGGTAGATGGAACTCACTTGTGGAGCTGGTGTGTTGTGAGTTATCAATTACTTTGAGTCAAAACTCCTGAGCTCATTAAGTTAATGGGCTACATTTACAGTGTGCTGTTAATTAAGGTATTAAAAGAGCTGTAATTACCATTCAAACCCTTGAAATTGCATCTTCTCCCTTGCCCAGTTGTATCACATGTAAGTGGGGGGTGGTAAAAGACATATTTGGCTCTTCCCTGGGTTGTGTCCTGTTGGTTGTGCTTTGGAATTTCATGGATGAAATATGGTAAGACCAAGTCTTACAGGGGCAGCTCTGCCTGTGAGGAGCATGTACAGCTCTGAGGTAAGAGATGGGGATCTTTTCATGCTGGGGAAACCAGCAGTGCTCAAATCCTTGTTTGTGCTACTGATTTGATCTGTATTCACATCACTCTTTCAGAATTTCAGTATATATATATTGTTCAGTGTGTATTCATGTGAACTGTTGAAATTTGGTCTCTAGTTAACTAACATACAAGTTTGGTATAAATAGGAGTAGCCTCATGTTTGATCAAAGGTAGGATTTGATGATCTTGAAGGTGTTTTCCAACCTTAGTGATTCTGTGGATTGATCAGCTGTAAATCAAATGATGTTGCCTCAGTATGAACAGAGGAGAGTTTGCTGTTGAAGCTACAGAAGAGGAAGTAAATTTAGCCAGAAATCATTCTCCAAGTTTAAGTGAACATTATTAATACAGTTGTGAGTTGAAAAGCTGCTTTTGTAATATCCTGACCAACTTCAGAAGCTTTTTTTCATGTGAAGTGTTTGAAATTCAGAATAAGTCATGTCATGGTAGGAAGTAATTCCAACAGCAAGAGTGATACAACAATAATATTGGTGATGTTAACAACGTGAAATGGATGGAAATATCTTCCTAACTCTTCATTTTAACATCTCTCATTGTGTTTAGTATGTAACTCAACACAACAGAGACCTCAGCCAACGAGCCAAACCCAAGTCTGACCCAGTTGAGTCTCCTTTCCATGAGCTTCAACAACTGGAGCAGGAGAAAAAGGTTATACACAAAATCAGCCCCATTTCACCTGTTCATCCACCCTGCCCTGAGACATGGAGGAGAAAGGAGCTGAGAGAAGTGGAGTCAGCTGCAGCTGAAGGCTCAGTCCCAGCAGTGAGGGCAGAGCCCAAGGAGGGCAGACAGTGGAAGGAGATGAAGCTGCAGCTGGAGGAGTTGCCGGGGATTTTGGCACGTCTGTCCAAAATCAAACTTACAGGTAACACTGCTGTGTGCTTATCAGAGTTCTTTGGAGTGTTACTGGTACTGGGGAGGGTTTTGTGTGTCATTCCCAGCAAGTGTTAGTACAAAATCTACAGTGAGTTTACAAATATTGCATTCAGTAGTTTACCAATGTTACATCTTATTTACATACTTGTTTTTAATGTTGCCTGTTGGGAAATGGGCATTAAAAATCCCAACGAAAGCTATGGGATAGCACAGGAGAGGAGCAGGAATAATACTGGCTGTAGTGTAGCTAGAAAGCAGGATTAGCATTTTTTTCCCCCAGATTGTGTAATGATTTAGACAAATTATATATTCTGTAAAGAATATGGTGGCATAGTTCTTTGATTTTATTTTTTTTTGAAGAAGAATAAATTCTCTGAGGTCAGTTTTTAAGTTACAAATGACACACAGCTCAGTTCCTTTGGCCCATGAAGTTCTGATAGATCTCATATCCTGTGTGGTTTTTTTGGCAGCCTCTTTATTTGGACTTTTTGGAGTATGAAATAACAAAAAAACAAACTCTGCATTATGCTAAAATGGGACTTCCTTATGCCCTGTTCTTTCCTGCTGCTGAAGGAAGGGGATTGTTTGTTTGTGTCCTGAACTGTGCTTCACCTTTGGAAGGAAATGAGTTGAGTTATTTCCATACCCTCCTGCTTCATGTAAACTGCAGCTCTTGTGACTGTGCCATTAGAAGCTCTGCCTCAAAAACAGGACTAGATTTTTGTTTATGTGCTTTTGCCACAGAAAACAATTAGGGAACTTTTAATTACCTCTGGCATAATTTACCTTTTTGGGTTCAGTTTCCATCCTTTCCCTCTGTGGTGTTGTGTGTTGGCTCCTCTCTCAACAGCTGTGTCCCACCATCCAGGCACTTGGAAAGCCAATACCTGGCTGAGAGGTTTGCAGAATTATAAATGTCATTCTTTTCAACTTGATCCTCAAGTTAATGTGCAGCTGAAAAGAGGAGAGACACAGAAGGGATGGGAATTGGAGGAAATTTTAGTGATTTATGATGCACACACATGAGGAATTTCAGGTTGTCTCTCTCACTCCTTAACTTGTAAGTAATGTTTTCTCCAGGGATTACAGATGAAAACTCAGATGAACTCTGTGCAAAAGCACAGGAAAGTCAAACAAATCAGGGTTTAGTTTGGGCAAAGTGTGATGAAGGCACAATATGAAAAATGCTGAGTATTCCCTAGATATTCCTCTATGCTGGAACATTTCATCCTTGCTGTTCCTGTTGGTCTTTCAGTGAGCACAACCAATTGTTGGATGGTAAGAAGAGATGATCTGCTCTTTTCATAATATTGCACTTGAATTTTATGTGATATGATGTAAAGACTTGTTCCAGGCATTGTCCCAAATTTAAGTTTCCTTCAGGAGTTTGGAGTGTGCAGGTTTTAATCTGGCTCAAAGCTGAGTTTATAAAAGAACATTGCTCAGGTGTGTGGCACTGATGTTGCTGCTGCATTTGGCTTTCCAGAAATCAAGGTGTGAAAACTCTGGGAGGAAAATTTCATCAGCTTTTGGAAAGCTGCTTTCCTTTAAGGAGTATATAAACACTTAAAAGGGTGAAATTGTTTCTTAAATTGAAGTGGAAAGCATTTGCTTTTGTCCTTCCATGTGCACTGAGACATCAGGGCAGGGGTAGGAGGGAATTCTAAAGCAGAATTGATTTGCTTTGACTTTTCTGTGGTTTTATTTTGGCTTGGCTACTTTTTAATAGGAGTTAAACCAAATCTGCCAGAGTGATTCACATGCTATAAATACAAATACAGGGATTTATAAAGGCAGATCACATTGTGATGGAGTGGAAAAGGAATGTAAAGAACACACCAGACTGTCTGACTGTATTTTTGTGTTGGAAACATTATAATTCACTCTCTGTCATCAATCCATTAACATTTTCTTTTTCATTTACATTGAAATGGGAGACAAGTGTCCCCTGTTCATTTTTGTTAAGGCTAAAAATGTTTGAAAGTCTGAAAATTAGGTTTAGGCTGAGATCATAAGTTTAAATCTTGACTTCTTTTTGAAGAGTGTATATAATGCCAACCCTCATCAAGTCTTGAAAGGATCAATTCCATCTATTATGCAATAAGGTGAAGTTAATTTGGCCCCTAAAGCACTGAACTAACAGAGATTAAAAAACAAACAGAGTCAATGACCTCATTCCCTTGATGTGATCTCCATTAAATACACTTTTCCTCCACGAGGGAAGTTGAAGAGTAAATTATTGCTTCCACAGTTAAAGCAAATAAACTTCCCAATCCAAAGGGAGCCTTTTCCTATTTGCTGCTGGTGTGTTGCACTGGAATTGCTGGGTGGTGAGGGGAGCAGGGAATGCCTGCTGTGCAAACCCTGCCCAGGAAAGGGCAAATCCCTGCTCTGATGGGGTGTGGGAGAGGATGTGCTGCAACCTTTGTAAATGAGCCCCTGATAAGTCACACAGAAATGAGTGTCTGAAATTAATCTGGAGAAATCAATGGGGGCTTTAATTAGTGCAGTGGCTGTGCAGTGTTGGAATTTCTTGGGGGTCAGGGCAGTGCTAATGTTACACTGACTGTTTGCCAATCCCTTCCACTTTCCTCCTCCAGTAAATGAGCTGGTGTTTTCCCATAATAAATGGGTGTAAAGTACTCTCTAAGATAAGTTTTAATTAAATTCTTGTCTGGAAATGAGGGTGTGATTTATTATGCAAAAAACCTGAATGTAATCACTCTCAGCAATGCAAACACCACCTCTCACTGTCATTTTCAGTGCATTTTGTCTCTCAGTTGTACCAATGCATTTCATGAAACTGAAATGCTGTTGTATTCATTTATATATAAATGGGGTCCAGTCTTTCAGAAGGATCAGTACCTTCCTGTCTGTGGGTAATTCAGAGCTGCTCAGAGAGGAAAAGCTCTGTCACAGATCCATAGGTAGCCTGTGACTCCATAACAAGGCTAAATAATTATGTTTATAATGATATTATCTATATTATTATAATAATATTCAGCCACCAGTGGATTTTAGTGCTTAGAGAAAAGTTTTGGTGCACAGCAAGTCTTCTTCACTGTGTTTTTAAGATTAAATCCTAAAGTTTTTATGCAGTTCTTTGCATCCTTGCTGGCAGGTCTCTGCCATGACATTTAGTTTTCCATCTCAAGCAATGCTGCTTAATAGATAATCCAGGTATTTTCAGTCAGCAAAGGTTATTTGTTTGTCATTTAACTTCAGACAAACAGGAGACTTTGTAGGAATCAGGAAGATAAGAACATTCTGATGCTTTAATTTGAGCTTGCTGGGCTCTGGAACATTCAGAATATAATTTAAATACTTTCTGTTTAATAAGTATTAATTTCAGATTGTAAAGCTTGAGATCATGAGCAAGATATTCCATAAGTGTGCTGAATTATACAGCATAAGAAATTTGCCATATCATACCATTTCTTGCCAAAAGTGAGGTTTGTGAGACCTGTTATTTGTCTAATTACAATATTAGCATTGAGACCTGGCTAACTCACATTTTAAGGATGTGATTTGCAGTACTGCACCAAAGTTATAATTTTGGATGACAAAACTGAACGGGATTTTTATGAATCCACTCAAATTTTGGAGCAATTTTGGCTCCATGATGTGATTGTGCCTTCAGCCCAAAGTAGGCAGGTCAAGAGGGAGCAGTGAAGTTGCTGTAGCTCTATGCCCTGAGTCCTTTTTGACTCTGCAGAGCTTAAATTCCTTCTATAATTTGGTATAGTGAGTAAATCTCAGTTGAGGATTTTTGTTGCTGTTTTTCTCCCACATTAGACTTTGCAGTGCCATGGGAGTTCCTGGAACAAACACTTGTCCTGCACATGTTGAGTGGGGCAGTTTGGTCCTGTAGCAAATCCATAAAATGGGAACACAGAAACTGAAGTTTACACACACACACAGAATTAACAAGGTTGGAAAAGACCACAGAGACCATTGAGTCCAACCTATTACCCAACTTATCCACCCACCCAACACCATCCCATCATCCAAACCATGTCACTGCCATCCAAACCTTTCCTTGAACACCTCCAGGGTCAGTGACTCCACCACCTCCCTGGGCAGCCCATTCCAATGGGAAATCACTCTCTCTGTGAAGAAGTTTTTCCTAATCTCCAGCCTAAACCTCCCTTGATGCAGCCTGTGTCCTCTCTTATTACATTATTCCCACCCTTTTCCACTGACATGCTGATGCCTCTGGGTTTCTTGCTTTATCCCTCGCTGTTCTTCTACATAAAGAAGTCAAAAACGAGAGTATTCACTGTGCACATTCCTGGAGCTACTTTGATCTGTAAAAGCAGCACAAGGGTTCTTGGGGGGTTTGAAAGCCTTAACTCTGGTGCTGAGCATGAAGGAGGTGTGTTTTTGTGGCTGCTCTGACCTGTGCTCTCTGCTCTTGCAGCCCTGGTTGTCAGCACGGCGTCCGCCGGCTTCGCCATGGCCCCCGTCCCCTTCGACCTGCCCTGTTTCCTGCTGGCCTCCCTCGGAACAGGCCTGGCCTCCTGTGCTGCCAACTCCATCAACCAGGTCAGTCCATCTCTGCAGCAACCTAAACCTTGTCCTGGCTCCTGAAATCCTGTGCCTTCAGCTGCTGCCTGAGCTCCGAGCTGCTCAAACTGACATCGCAAAAGCAATGTGTGCCTGAGCTCAGGGGGAGTTGCTGGGCACAGTGTGTTTATACAGGATGGAGTTGATGAGATTTTAAGCCTCCCAATAATAATGTTTGTCTTGGTAATCCCAGGCCTGGGTCACTGAGAGTGACATGGAAGACCTGGGTAATTGGAGTGTAAGAATAGCCAGCGGGGCTCCAGCCTGGTGGGGCTGGTTTTTGGGTTGTGTTATTGCATGACCTTGTTGGATGTGTGTAAAGAGTGGCTCAGAGCACCTCCCTCAACATCTGTAGTGGGACTTTGGTGGGGTTTTGTCCAGGCTGCAATCAGGGGATCTCCTGCACCTCTGCAGAACGTGCTGAGGATCAGTGTTGTGTGGAGGTTGTTCCGTGCCAGGAGGTGTTCCAGGAGCCTGAACTCAGCTTCCCTGTGTGTGTCAGCATGTCTGGGGAGCTTGGTGCTGATCTCAGCCCTCCTGCACTCCAGCTGTGAAGCAAAGCTGCTGCTGGGCTCTTCCTGCATCCCAACGGAAAGCCCAACTAGTGAACAGGTAACAACACTTGTGTTGAACAGTGTTACAAAGTGTAGTAGCCACGTCACTCTGAGTTGTAAATGTGGCCTGGAAAAAGGAGCAGTGGCAGTGCCCCATTGGACAGCACTTTGTGAGTCCTGAGACCCCACTCATGGAGGTTTCCTGTGATCCTGATCCTGGACTTGGCTCTGATGTTTACACCTTGCAACACCTCAGTTGTAGGCACTAAATGTGTTTTTTGGGATTGCACCCATCTGCACACATCTTGCTCAGCCTGAAGGAAGTCCTGTTTATTGTTTTTACAGGTTTTACTGTTTGTTTTCACTGAGCTTAAAACTGGGGCATGCAGTTAACTCTGTGTCTGTTTCCTCTCAAATTTGGAAGGATGCTGCATGATTTTTACTTGCTTGGAAATGTTTTTGTAGCCTACCTAACTTGAAAATTATTTTTAGAGGCTACCCAGGTGTTTTAAGTCAGTCACACTGTTTTCTGAGGAATAGAGTTGGTTGTTATATGTGTGTTTTTCACACAAAGTGGGTAGAAAAGTTCTCAAAACTAAGGTGAAGCTTTCTTGGGTTTTGCTACAACTTTAAAGGTACACCTTTTATCTCCCTTTTTTCCTTTACTACCTTTTTAATATTGAAAATTTGATTTGTGAGTTATCCTTTGCAATATTACTGCCATCCTTACTTCCACCTTTTAATGTAGATACTGCTGGACTAAGAGAATTAACTGTTGCTTATTTGGAGATTTCTGTGCAACTTGTCTTAAGATTTTAATAGATCTTCATAGAAGATACTGATACAGATAATTGGTTTTCTTTGTCTTCAGATTCCATGTGTTGATCAATGTCTTTTGTCCCAAAAGTAGCAATTTCTTGAATGCTTGGAAGCCACTTTTTAGAATGTTGAGAGACTTGGGAGTATTGGGAATCCTGTGGTGTAATTTGGAGCTGGACACTTCAGAGGCTTGTTGGGATAGGAGAGGGAAGTTTGGAGTGCAGTAACTTTGTGCTTGGGCTCATAATTCACTCTTTACTCTCTGCAAGTTCCTGCAGCCTCACAAAGTGTCTTTCACAGTCTCAGCTGAACTCCTGAAATGTGCACAGAGCCACTTGCCTGTGTAAGAGAGACCTTCCAGGCAACTCCTCCTCCTAAAGAAAATAAAGGAGCAGAGCTGGTAATGGAGCCAAAGGAAAGAGCTCTGCTCTATTGACCTTGTTTATCAATGGATCCTTTCAGTCGCTGAATGTCCCTTTCCCGGCGTTGCTGTGTCTGAACTGGCTGGGAATTTAATTTTCCATGAGTACCTTAAGCTTGGGGGATCCATCTCAACCTTTGGGAAGGAGCACATTTGACTTGGAACTTCCTTTATTGCTGCTTTGCTCCGGCCATTGCTCCCCGTGCACATCCACTTCTCTGGCAGCTCATGACTCATGTTCCCCTTGGTGCTCCTTGTCATCCCTTAAGGACCTTTTTTTTCTGTGATAACCCTCTTTCCTCTTCCCATCTTGCCATAAATCTGGTGATCTTTCAGGGCAACTCATCTTTCCCACTCCTCCCTTCCCTGATAAATCTGTGTGCACTGTTTACAGCCCCAAATATGCCGTGGGAAGGTGAAGTGTGGATGGTGTGAGATTCTTCCCCCTGATTTAGGACAGGATGTGAGGAGCCTGGTCCTGGCAAAGTGTAATAAAGACTTTGTAACATTTGTGGAAGTGTTGATACAAACTTTTAACTCTTTGAATTTTGTGATTTGGGTTTTTTTTTTAAATCCTGTTTTTCTGTCTCTTGACCACTTGATTTTAGTGATCTGGTGGGAGCTGAAACTTTTACTCCAGTGAATTAAGCTGAATTAACTATTTAAACTGACTTAAGTACTGAGAAGAGAGCCAGGTCTGTGCTATGTAATGCAGAGACCAAAACATTATGAGTTTTTTGTCTTTATTTCAGACCACCTTTGTAATCTAATGATCACTTTCTCCTTGATTTTAGATGGTTGTATGTCATACTTTAAACTCTTTTTTTTCCTGACTGGCAAGAGCCAGAAAGTTACAAAAATGTGCTCAAGTAGAGGTTCTTGCCTCACTTCCCCTTGTCTTAGCAAGAAAGCAATAAAAAACCCTTATATGAATTGACAACTTTGTATTTTTTCATTCTTTATAGAAGTAAAATCTGGATATTTATCTACCAAAGGTGTGTATTTCCAAAAGAGTTTCACAAACCACAAATTCTAAATCTTAGCTGTGCTTTTCAATGCAAGTAGAAAGGATGTATTTTGATGGTGATTCTGTGAAATTGGATCATGATTTTTAAGGAGCTGGTGACTTACTGTTTTGTAACTCGAGAGTGGAAAAGTTGTGTTGGAAAATATCCTGGAAAATACAGAGACAAAGTACAAGGGGGAAACGTGGTGCCTGTTGTACAGCAAGGTCATTTCAGAAACATTTGTGTAGAAAACGTCAAGAAAAGTATCTTGGAATAATTTATGTCAGACAGTAGTTGGAGAGGAACAGACTCTTCCAGGCTGGTGGAAAATGTTATGAGTCCTGGGGCTGTGGATAAATATCGGAGGGTCCCCGGGTTTTCCTGTGGAGCGCGTTGGGTCCGTGGGCTGGGAGGGAGGAAACTCCTGGGGGAAGGTGCCAGGGAACAGATAGTGTTTTACTTGTCTTGTCCTCCAGCAGCAGCTCTGCCTCTGCCTCACTCCCTGCTATCACAACACTTCAGAGCTGTCCCTCACACCTCATCCAGCATCCCCCGCCGCTGCTCCTCGCTTCTCTCCATCACCCGACACCGCGTTATGTCCTGCGGCCCTTCAGAGTTGTACTACAACATGTCACCACTCCTCAGCCCCACCTGCTAAAACTGCTTTCCCCTTTTTTCTTTCCCCCTCTTTTTCTAATGGCATTCTTTCTTTCTAGCTTTCTTTTTTTTTTTTGATTTCCATCCTTGAAGGAACTTTAAAATTATTCCGGACAGGTGTTCTGTCTTCTGGAAAAAAACAGTATTTTACAGTGGGTTTGAATTAAAAAAAACACTTAATGCGTTTACCAAGGGATATATTGAGACACATTTTGTCAGTATAATTCCTAAGTTAGCCAAAATCACCAGAAAATCTGATTAGAAGAGTTCAGCCTTATTAGTTGTAGTTGTAGATTGGAAGTGTGTTCTGGTGCTTCCTTCCATTGCATGTTAATCTTGAAGAAAACAATTATTCCTGGTATATCACTTTCATACTGTCTGCTTTTCTAACACTTTGTCTATGATATGAATACACAAAAAGGTATTTTACCTTTATGTTGTTCCTTATAAGTCACAAAAAACTTTTGGTTTTCTCATTGGTGAAGATGAATTTTGTAACTGCCATAGAGATGGAGTGGGAGAAAATGATAATAAGTTGATAATCTTTTGCTTTTTTGTTCCTCTGGTTTTTGATGATCTTTGAAAGCTGACTCCAGTTTTAAGGAGTGGAGCCTTACATTTATATTAGGGAGAAAACATGTCATTTTTGAGACTTCTAAGATAGTTGGCTCTGATTTATGGGGAAGGAGATAAAACATGAAGAGATGTTTACAACACAATACACGGCATTAAAATGTTAAAGGAATCACATGCACGTTTTAGATGTCAAGTACATTCTTCTGTAACTGCAGCACAGTTAAAAAGTGGGAGAGAGCTCCAGAGATGAAAGCAGGATGTTTAAAATGGTTTGGATTTAGTAACCGAGAGAGAAAAGGATGTGCTTGGGTTTGACTGATGGTCCCTTGAAAAGGAAGGAGGCTGAGTTGGGTGTCTTAGCTGAAGTTACAGAGCTGAAAATGAGCAATAAATATGTGAACCAGCATGAGGGAACAAATGTGAGTGAACATCCCTGTCCCTTCTGGTGGCTGGGCTTTGCTCCTGATGTCATCCTCCCGTGACAGGGGTGATCCCTTAGGAGTGTGGGAGGGGTGGGTTTGATGTTAAAATAACGGAGTGAAATTCAGGGTCTGAGTTCATTGCTGGCCCATGGACCCTGTGTGTGATCTTTGGTATTAAGGCAAACTGTGAAGGTCATTTGGATGCTGCAGTCATGGGCACCGGGCTGAATAAAGTCAAAATAAAGCATCCTCTCCTGCAGGTTTTAATCCACTGACTGGATTATCCTCATTGGAAAAAAAAATTCTTGTATCTGGTCTAAATCTGTCCTCTTTGAGTTTAAAACACAAGGGTTAAACTAGTGCACACAAAGTAGTGGTTAGTGATAGATGCCTGGATTAGGGAAGAAGTGGAAAAGAAAAGTAGCAGGAGCCTGGCAGTGCCTCAGCCTTTCTCTTTATTCCCATCGAAGAAATTCAACACAAAGGAGAACAGCAACAGTTCTTTTTATGTTCCCCAAAGCTAAGTGTGTTTTTGGTGTTACCTTAACTTTTCCTCCCAAATAAGTGTTTTATTGAATGTCTGAAGGCCTGGAGTGAGAAGGTTTTATTCCGATGCTTTGTGTTATTAATGTGCTCTGCTCTGAGTTGGAGGAGCTGCCCCCCCATCAGATCACCCAGCCCACCTCCACTCAGTGCAGGAGCTCTTTCCCAAGTAATCTCCTCAAAGTTCTGTCTGGTCCACTTTTGAAAGCTCTGCAAATTTATTGTTTTGCTCCTTCCCCTCTGGGGTAACTGCACTGTCACACAGCAATGAGAGAACTCGCTTTAAACGCCAGCAGGATTTGCTCCGTCCAGCGGACCTAAAAAATGAGAGAGTTGAATGATTAAAGTGATTTAGAGAGAGCCTAAAACGACTTTCCAAGGTCTTGGCTTTCCAAATCAAAATATTTCATGCCCAGCTAACAGCTCCTTCCCCCTCCTGCCTGCAGAACGATCCCTCTGGCGGGCTGGGGAGGGGAGCACCTCAATCAGCCCCTGCTTGGGATTCACACCTGATGCATCTCTGTCTCCCTCTCAAGTGCCTTTGTTTTGACTGAGCCCATTGCCTGCAGCAGCCCTGGCCTTTCATCTGCCCCCTCCAGCGATCAAACACTGCCGGGAGGGGTTATTCAAACCCCCTGTTGGACTCAAACACGGTCTGTCCGGGATGTAATTTACAGTGGGTAATAAATAGGAGAGAAGTGAACACTGCAAGTCTATCTGCTGCTCCAAAGTGTGCTGATATATGTGCTCTGATATTTTAACTGCAAGGCAGCCTTCATTAGTGCTCATTGAGGAGCATAACTTGTGGCTCTGACAGATGATTCCTAATTGTAGCAGTTGGATGGAGTTGGTGTGGTGGAATCCCTGATACCACCTTGTGAGGATGCACCAACATTATCAACCTCTGAAGGACTGATACATTTTAAATGCAGAGATTATCTTCTCAAAGCATAAATTATTTGACCTACAACTAAAACTTGATGGAGGATTTTGTAAAAATAATCTAAATTAATGGGTATCATTGTTGGAAGAAATTCTCTTTGCTTGTGGGCCAATTGTGTGAGTGTGGAAGGTGAAGAGCCTTCAGATGAGAGTGGATGGTTCCCCATAACCCTGAGGGCATGTAGACCCCAGTGTGATGTTTAACAAAGGCAATGAAAATAACTATAATGATCCCTTTTTTAATACTTTGCCTCCCTTTGTGGCTCTCATTAATAGTGTAAAGCTTCAGATTTTAGGGGAGTTTAATCAAAAGGTTTTCATTGTTGCTTTAATGCTGTATCTCAGATATGTATTAAAATCCAACTCAAAACACAACTAGTGGATAAAAACCTTGTATTTAATGTTGTGCCCTTTCTTTATTGCTCCTCATTCTTCGCGATTTGATACTTTTTATTATGGCTGCACAAGTATGTTCAGTGTTAACAGTGCAGTTGGTATTGGGTGCTCACTTTCGCTCCCTGATTTCCTTTTTGATGAGCAGCTGATCCCAAATGAGCACAAGCAAGGTGGGGTAGGGTGGTAGAGGGGAATTTTTGGGCTGTGGGGACTTCAGCCTCCTCAGCAGTGCTGGGGCAGAGCAAGGAAACCAGCCCTGTGTTCCTGTTTTCTTTCTCTGCAGCTGAAACTGTCCTTTCATCCAGGCAGGTGTTGGTGATAGACATGGGCTGGGAGTGAGGACAGAGGGAATTCCTGTTGTTCTGAAATACCAGTGTGATGGACAGGAGTTTTCAGGTGGGAACTGCACAACCCCCTGAACTCCTGTGCAAACAGGGATCCTCCAGGTGATGCTTTGGGATGGAACAGGCAGTTTAGTTGTCACCACACTCACAGGTTCTCTGGGAATACTGGGGGCAAACAAGGTAGGGGGGAAAGAAAGAAAGAAATAATTTACCAAATGATTAATTGTCAGGAATACTTCAGTGGTGTGAGGTTCCCTTTAGATCCAATGCCAGATTTCCCCTGGAAACCCTGATCACAGGCAGAACAAAGGAATTTCAAAGGGCTGGAATGATGGAATGTGGAGAGAGGACTAGACAAAAGGGAAAACCTAGTACTTAATAAGATTTATCTGGCCTTTTGATCCATAGGGGTATTGCCTTTCTGAGCTTAGTAAAAGAAAAGTGAAAATAACTGCTTGCTATTTTTTTTGTTGGTCTTTAAATACATGTTTTGACATTTCCAAATAGCTGAGAATTTCTTCAGCAATGCAAGTATTAAATTCTAACCTTATTAGATAAGTAGTGAAATGTCATTTTCCTTTTGTAATTTAAATGATGCCATATTCCTCCTGTTTATTGCCTTGAGTTAGACTCCTGACAGTTTCAGAAACAGGAACCCAGGCCCTTGTGTGCTGTGCAGGAAGAGAAAAAGCAACAATGTGGTGAAGTACGACTGACAAGGGTTAAGGAAAATGATTTCCTGGTGCCCTGAAACAGCCTGCTGATACCATTCCTTTAGGGAATAGCTCACTGAAACACAAACCCAGAGCATTCCTAGAGTCCCTTTCCTTTTGAATTATTTTTGGGTTCTCTTCAAATTTCGATGGTTAAAAAATGCACCGTAAATGCCACGAGTTCAGATTCTACTCTGTCATCTTAATGTTGGGAAGGATTTCTGTGCAGGAAAATGGAGGAAAAGTCCTCTTTATTTATTTTTCCATGACTGTCATTGCTGTTAAGACAAGGTTTTACTCTGCTTTGACTTTGTTGCGCTCTCATCAACTGGCCATGAGGAGTGGACCTGGTTGGGAGCCATCTGATCAGGCTTTGCAGCAAACATTGGCTGGAGCAAGTTCTCCAATGGGCTGCAGGATGTTCATTTACCTTCAGTGGCTTTGGACTTATTTTTTTCCAAAGCTGCAAGATTTTCCAGGAAAGTCAAGTACCAAGTTGATTCTTCTGCCACAGCTCAGTGGTGGGGCTGGGGCAGGCAGGTGTCCCATGGGAATCATCTCTGTTGTAGCTGCTCAGGAGAAGGAAGAAGGAAGACTGTTGGGTTGTGAGGACATGGATGGGGAAGGTCTTGGCACACCTTTTTTAGGAAAGAGTGGAGGAGTGATTGCTGTGGATATTCCCCACTGGAAGTGGAAAGGATCATTCTGGTGCAGTTGCTGGGAGTGCTGTGACTGAGAGGTTGAAGGGATGAAACTCTTGTTTTCTGGGAGTTTTCATGTGAGGAAGCTCAGGGTGACCATTTCAGGTTTCTCTGGGGGTTCACATGTGGGTGAATGTCTCTGTAGCCCAGGGAGTAACTAATACTAGAAAGTCTGGTGACATTGTGGTGTATGAAGTGCTTAATTATTGCAATTCTTCATTTCTTTGTCACATGGATCCTTTTTTGTTATCTTTATATAGAGTTTCACTGTCCTGATAGTTTGGCACAAATATCCCAGTGACATAATTATTTTGATTTTTTCCTTCAAACCCCATAAATAGTTTGCTGGAAAAGCACTTCTAGGGTTGTCAGGGGGGCAGGTCACAGAGAACATGACAAGGAGCTCTGTGACAGAAAGAATCTCCAATGGGAGGGTTTGGGTTCCAGTTTGGAAAACTCCCTGTCATACACAATAGCAGTTGTGTGCTCCTGTGCCAGAGCTCATTTAAACAGTTTTGAAGGCACTTTAACAGGTCTTTGAGTAGAGTGTGCACATCACAGCAGACAGAGCTGACAGAGGATCCCTCCCCTTGTGTGGTGCTAGCACAGAATTTGATTATTTAATATCTGTATTCCAGTAGAGTCTTGAGAGGCTGGTGGTTTTCCAGCCTAAGAAGGTAATGATGTGTGTCCTGCAGGGTTTGCAATCTGGGAAGTTAGAGAGTGTGAAAGTATGTGGGTTTGCCTCTCCAAACCAAAACACTTCTGTGAGTCACACACTTCAGCTTTTCAGGGGAGCAGAGAGAGAAGATTGAAAACCGAGCTGATTAGTGTGTGGAAATCAAAGGAGGTCGTTATTGTCGGGAGAGATGTAGCCCTGAATGGAAACAAGCTGCATTAAACATGTGCAAACCCAAGGACCATCCATCTTCTCCTGGACGTGCCTTAACTGAACCTTGGAGGTGCTGCAGGAAGTATTAAGATTTGTCAAAGCTTGTGAGTGTTGGTTCAGCCACTGACTCGAGTCAACGTCCTGCAAGGAACAAGCAACTCATTGAGAGCTGATTTATGCTGATTAATATTCTTCCTCACAGAATGCTTTTTAATTTTTCCCTGTATTGCTGCTCACGGATTGGGCTGCAGGTTGCTCCAGGCACACAAGGTATGTTGATCCTTGGAAATGTGCCTTTCTGCCTGATTTATGGTAGGATGAGCACAGATGGCATGTCCAACATCCCCTCTGCCAACTCTTGGGGCATTTGCCAGTTGTCCTAAAAAGATCCCTTTACCCACAGTTGCTGACAGCTGGATTTTTTGTGCTAAAACTCACTGTTTTCTAAGTACATGGGAAGGTGTAGATTATATATATATCTATATTGCTCCATGATTTCTTGGCTCCTGGTGAGAAATGGCCATCCAAATTGCACCAAAAAAAACCCCAACAGTATCCTCAGTGGGATTATAACAGGGGTATGAATAGAAGGCTGTAGTAAATTCTTTTAGAAAATTTTTATTTGTAGTGTCGAATAGCCATTTACCACTAAGTGACTTTTTAAGAGGATTCTAAGCATAAGCTGTTTAATGAACAAGTAAACCACAGCTCTGGGCAGTAATCCATTTCTTCTGGCTTTTATGGGATCTGCATGGAAACCCAAGGAGGGGGTTAGTTTTCAATACCAAAATCATTAGGTGCATCATCCAGATTAAAAGGCACAAGGCATGTTGGAAGTATCATTAAACTGGGACAAGAAATAAAATAGGACTCGTGGATGGAGATGTAAGAGTTGGAGCAGCTTAATAATATCAGCTTTGACTTAAAACCAAATGTGTCTGCAAATCTCTGAGGTTTGGTATTCTCAGGTCACCAAAGGCTAACTCTGCCTGGATCTGTATAGATTATGTAAATTTTTGAAGTAAACCAGACTTCTAGGAGATGAAAATCTGTCCCTATAATTCTCCTTTTAAGATTTCTTTCTTATTACAGTTGAGATTTATGTTGATGCTTCTAACAGAGACATGACAATCCCTTGTAACTTCAGAGAGTACCATAAAGGTGCTGGCATCTGAGAGCAGGCTGGAGAGTTCAGCTGCAAACTCATTTTTATGTCCTGAAATTAGATCCTTTTTAAAATAATAATCTTTTACAAGCTGCATTAAGACTTAGAATGTCTCGTGTTTATTAAAGAGCAGTAAAAGCAAATTATTATCTTTGAAGGGCATCCATTATAAAAGTGTTTGTCTGAAATGGCCTCAGGCAGCCAGAATTGGGAATAGAAAAGTCACAGCAAGGGGGGAACTCTGCTGTGTCTCCCTTGCTGCTTGTGCTGGTTGCAGCTCAATTCCCAAAGTCTCCCTTCTGTTCAGCTGAGTTTTCCTCACTCCAAGGGAAGGTCCCATTGGTTTGAGGATAAGTGGCAGTGCTGTGTCTGGAAGGGACAGAAGATCAGAGTTCCAGCTGTAATGGGGAGGTGTTGGACTCCCATTTGTGTGTTGAGCTCACATCCCTCATCCTTGATTGAAATCTTCAGGGTGAGGACCACTCCTGGTGCAAATCATTCCTGCCTCCCACTCTAAGATGAGGGTTGACTTCAACTCCCTCCTGATCTGGATGTTTCTGACGTTTCTTTTGAAGTGGGGCCAAGAGGTGATGCAGAGTCTCCTGAGCAGTGCAGGTTTTGTAGGGAGAGGTAAAGCATTTTATTAGAATTACTGCAGGAGTCAGAGAAAATGGATAACCTATAAAGCCCACTTTTTCTTCAAGTTGTCATGCAGATGTAGTTCCATAGCTGTGATTGTATCTAGGGCTCATCTTCTGGAACTCAAAGGGCTGGTTTTGTGCCAGGATTGTGTAAGGATAAATCAGTGGTATTAATACAGTGCCATAATTAGTTTATGGATAGCATTAACTAGAGGACAGTGAGGCAGAGTGTGATGAAGGTCTATAAAAACATAACTGGCAGGGAGAAGAGGTTTAGGAGATGGTTATTTAGTGTCTCTTGTTCACTTGGCTCCCAAAAGCTGCTTTGCTTCTGCTGCTGTCACTTTTGTGCTTGGAGACCTGTTTCCTTTTAAGTCTGGATTTTGCTGCAAGTGCTTGGGTGGGTTTTTTTTGTCTCCTATATTGCAGGTTGTGCAACCTCTGTGGGTTTTTTTGTGGTTAAAAAGAGAGGTAGGAAAGGCTGATTTAAAGTATTTGTCCCAAAGAGAGAAATAAAAGAAAGAGCCAAGTGCTTAAATGCTTTGGAATGAAACATATTTATCACAAATGGCTCTTTGCATTGCTGGAGAACATGAAGAAGTGGTGCTTGGGGATGCTCTTGGAAGAGCTGCCCTTTTCAGTGGGATCTAGAGCAGAACAATGAGTAGAAATGGTTGGTTAGTTCTCAAACTGGGCTTTCTCCCTGTTCTCTGTTTAATTCTCTGTTACTGCTGAGAGGATCAGATTCAAACTGTGCTCCAGGCAGTCACAGTAGCAACTCTCCCCTTGCTGCCTCGCCACTCTTTCCAAGAAGGTCTCTCCACAGGGGCCAAACTTCCTTAAGCCACTCTCTCCACGGATCAGTGTCTGTTCTGGTGCCTCTTTGGTGACAGAGATTCCTTCTGTCATTGTGGCTGCCCACGACTTCCAAAGGAACTCCTCCAATAAGTTATCCCATGGCTTTGTCATTAGATACCTTTGCTGGCTTCAGATTTGCAGCTCCAGTGCAGAAGGTGTTTTCTTCTGTGTGTCCAGACACTGGATGTGTGTTGGGTAACATATCCCTGGGTGTGTTTCTTTAAATGCCTGTGAGTTCTGTGTGATTGTTTCTTCTGCAGGGCGACAGTCCTTGGATTTCAAAAAGTGGCATTAATTGTGATAATGTAGCATAGAGCTCCTCTTTGTGAAATTCAAGTCTTTTTAACATCACCACCTTCAAAGACAATAAAAATTCCAGTCTGCATTTATCTATTCCCATGTGAGGAGTTACTGCAGTGTATATTGTATCATTCCATGTGAAATTCTTCTGCTTAATAGTCTCATTTATACACAGTTGTCTGAGGTCAGTTTTCCATTTTGCAGTTGTCAAACAGCTGTCAAATTAAGAGACCAGATCCCCAAGTTCATTTACATTTTATGCCATTCTTTGGGTGCCTGTTTCGTATCTTAATATAACTAATGATTTATCTACATATCTTAGTCTTCTTTCTGCACTTGTTTTTCACAGATGTTCACATCCTCTCACTCTTCAAGAGCAGCCCTTAAAATAAAACTGGTGGAACTTTTTTATTTGTGGAGGTTTTTCATTATACAGCCAAAGGCAGACAGTCCTGTGTCTTCAGTGCAGGCAGTGAAAAGGAAAACAGTTTAAATCCTGTCTCTTATTAATGATAATTTGAATTTTGACCTGAGAAACAGAAGAATTAAAAAAAAGTTTTAAATGTGCTGCTAGAAATTACAAAAGAGAAAATCTGCATTTCATTCATTTATCGTTGGTTTTGGTCAATAATTAGCCCAGCTATTGATTTCCCCCTTTAATTTTAGATTTCTTGTTCTTCAATAGGGAACCAGAATAAAAAGGGCTTTGTTCACAAATCATCTTTGTAGTAAAATGTATTCATTTTTCATCCTGGGGAATATCAAAGGCTATCACATGAGTGAGAACACAGAGACCAAATGGAATACTATTTGTGGTTTGTAGTGTGATGGTTCTTACATCGCTCAGTTCCAAGGGTAAATTTATATGGGGAAGATTTAGGGCTTGTTTTCTTATTTTATTTTTTTTCCCCCACTGCTGTAATGATCAAAGGGATATCTCTGTACATGCCATTGATGTCTCACTACAAAGTACTTAAACAGCCTGAGGTAGCCATCGACTTTATAAAAATTCCTTAAAGACAGGTAGGACCCTTGGGTGTTAAACGTATCCTTTGGAGCACAGTGTGTTTTTTAGGGGAGGAAGGCAAGAGAGATTCTATTACAGGCCTCAGCAGTTCTCTGTAGAGCTGAGCTTTAAAGGGCTCTTTAAAAAGTTGCCTTAAATTATGGTCACTGGGGGAAGTTTGTCTGGGATATGCAGAGAACGTTCCTGTGCCATTTCAACGTCATTCCCAAACCTCCTCAGTCGCTGGAACTCGATTAACTCTTTCCAGCTTTGGGGGTGAACATTCTGCTCTTATACACATGGATTTGTAGTTGCTTTATGTTCTGGAAAGAGGCAGTTTCCAGGCTGTTGATTGTCCTTTGTGCCAGGCTGTGCTTTGCTAAGGAAAGGGAAACACTATCCACGCTCTTTGCTGCATTTCATAGGCATTTCATAGGCAATTATTAGTCTTTTCGGTTGATGGGATCCGCATTGGGATTGTAATAAAACACAAGTCAATGTGAAATTGGATGCAGACTAGGAGAGCAGATAAAACCAAGTGAAAATTAATGACAGATGTAAAAGTTATTGGTAATAACGTAGTCATCTTTTTACAATCTTTTTCCAAACTATATTTTTATTTCAGCAGATGTCACTTGAGATCTTCAGAGTAAATCATCTCTTTGATTTCGATTATGATCTTCAATACCAAAAGCAGCTTAATTATGATGGGTTCTGACTTATTTATGAACAGGTTTTTCCATTTGAGGGCAGCACACAGACCCCAGGTTGCTGAGCTGTTCCGAATGGCAGGATGCAGAGTGTTTGGGTTGTGAGATTTTCTTTGGGAAAGGGGAACCCCAACTCATCCCCTGAGGGTGGAGACAGGGATACAGGAGGGTTCAGCAGGGATTTGTGCAGTGGCAGTGCCTGTGCAGGGCAGTGTCTGAGCCTTCCCTCAGCAGACACGTCTGTGTGAGCACGCAGAGGCTCACAACTGAGAGCAGCAAATTTGATTAATCAAGTCCTTAAGATAATTAAAATTTAATAAGACCTCTTGGGACAGCAATCAATCACAGCAATCAGCCATCTCTGGTACAGTGCCTCTAGCTTTTGTTTGGGTTTCTTTTAATAATTTCTGAATAGTGACTGATTCCTCCATAGATCAGTCCACTCCTACCCTCTGGTGTCCTTTCCTTTGCACAGGTAACACAACACTGACATTTCCCCACACATAACAGCCTCTGCCTCTCATTTGATATCCACTCACCTGGTATTTTAAAGTACTTGTGCAATTCTTCACTTTCAGCTTCCCCATTTCAAGGTCTGAACAGCCAGAGAGGGAAGCCAAGTGCTCTGTCTGTCTGTCTGAGCACGTCCTGTTTTTGGGCAAAAT
Source organism: Neodrepanis coruscans (assembly GCA_013400695.1). Taxonomy (NCBI): domain Eukaryota; kingdom Metazoa; phylum Chordata; class Aves; order Passeriformes; family Philepittidae; genus Neodrepanis; species Neodrepanis coruscans. Next base: position 131,489 of record VYZS01047323.1, read on the forward strand.
AAGATCTGGAGATCTTATTGTTGTAAAGTACATTAATCATCTTCCTAAATGGAATTATCCTACTTTGAAGTGTTGAGCTGTTACAAAGGGAGGGTCACTGCAACCACCACTGCAGCCTCCTGTTCATGATAAGAAGGAAAAGTATCATCCTTTGAAGGGATGCCATAGATGTGTCACCCAGGCTGGGATTGCTGACAGTGCCTTGTCAGCCTGGTACAGGTGGTTCTGGTAACACAGGGAGACCCTTCAACCCAGGACACAAAGATGACCTTGGTAAAACCCCTGTCCTCAGCCCTTCCTGTTGGTTTGCTCTCGTGAGTCTGATCTGAACAGGTTGGCAGGCCTGGAATTTTGTATCACAAAGGCATTTGGGAACATTGTCCAAATCTGTAATTAATGTATTAGGAACTGTATATTTTAAAGTTAGACACGGGTCACACACTTAGATGCCCCACATCCTTGATGTGGTTGTGTCAGTAAGAGATCTGACTCACTGAAGCAGGGCCATCCAGGAGGTGTGATCCCAAATCTGCTGCAGAAGACAGGGATGACTTGGGGCCCGTCACCCTAAAACCAGAGTGCTCTGTGCTTTTCACTGCTCAGCTGGATGAAGGGTTTGTTTTGACACATGGGAATATCAATATATTCCTTTTAAACCCCAGTTGTGAAGTCAGCTGCTGTGTGGAGGGAGGTTCAGCAGGTTTCAGGGGGTGTTTTCAAGGTTAACCCATCACATGAGGGGTCCAAGATGTGCTCCCTGTGGCTGGATGGGAGGATGTGCCTTCACAGGCTTCTGTGAAATCAGGCTTTCTCCCAAGTCACTGCAGTCTTTTGCTTTGTCCTTAGTGCCCATTCCAGGATGGATTTTATTTGGTGGAGGAAACACACACCTCAGCTGCCTTCCAGAGTGTTCCTGTGCTCGCCCCATCTTTCTCACCCTCGTGTTGACTTTTCCATGAGGCTCCAAGAGAAAGTGCCTCCTGCCCTGCCCAGCTCTGCTGAGCAGTTGCATCTGTTTCAGATCTGGAGAATCACTGGTGTGCTTAGAAACTTGGCCCTTTTTTTTCTTCTCCCCAAACTATATCATTTGTTCCAAGCAAATCCATTTGATGGTTTTTTTCCTGTCTGCTATTCTGTAGTAATGTGGAGGCAAAGAGCATTTTAGGAACTACCCTACCTACCTGTACTGATGTGCCCCCAATTTATTGTTTGTGTTCATAGTACCCTTTTATCTCTTTATTTGCCCCAAATAGGCCCCACACTGAAGCTGAATCAGTGTCAGACTAGAGCATGAACTAATGCACCAGCCATTTTCTAGGCAGAAAAATACCACATCCCCCATTGATAACCAACTGACAGAACAAAATTAATGAAAACATCAAAAAAAGTTTAGACATGTTAGATAGACTGGCTCTATTTGGTTTGGTTAATTACTGAAATTAAAGCTATTAGAAAGGCAGGAACATTTTCTCTCGTGGTTCATCTGTTTTGGCCCTGAAAATTCATAATACAAACTGGATGCTGAAAAATTATTTTTCCACAGGTCGTAAAATTAACAGTACAATTTATATAAAAAGTTATAAATTAGAGTATTTAAATGTTATTTTTATGGCATGTTAGGTGGAATTATTTTAATGTAAATGCTTTATTTCAAGGAAACTGTGAAATTGATAAATAAATCTACTCTGTTCCAGTGCTAAACATGTGAAATGTAATCTTCTGGAGTCTTACATCCACTGCCCATGTCCTTGTGTTTGCAGTAGGGTGTAGGTGCTGCTAATGTGTGGAACAGGTGCACATAATTCGACTGCAGAACCAGTCAAAATACCTTTAATCAGTTCATGTTAAGTCAAACCATATGGACCCGGGGCTGTTTTTCTCCTGCTCTCCCACCGGTGCTTTTTGTGGCTCGGCGTCCTGCAGGACCCAGCAGTGGGATGGAGGAAGGACTCGGTTGCTGAAATTTTATTCTTTGTGCTTCAAAGTAACAGCTGCAGGTTGTGGAAGTGCAGAGTGACTTGTTTCAAGTTTTCTGCTGTTGTATGTGTGTTCGTTTGGGTTGTGAGCAGTGCCCTGAGGAGCACGGACAGGGGCTGGAGTGTTCCTGGGGCTGGAGAGCTGTTAAAGACCCTTCAGCATCAGCCTGTGTGAGAAACATCAGCAAGGCTTGAGTGTGGAGAGAACAGGGTGCTCATCTGGTCCATTGCTTTCAACACCCGTTTCTGTGATGTTTTAAAACAGATGCAGTGAAAACAAGGCATAAATATCACTGAAGATGGGAATGCTCATTGCACAGGCTTTTCCTGCAGTGGAAATGTGCAGCAACTAGGGAACAGCTTCACTGCTATCCAAGGCATGGGAATGTTTTTGTGCATGTAAAAGGCAAGCTGATTTCTTGTTCTGGAGTATTAGTTTTGCCAAAGACTGTTGGAACTGGGACAGAAACAGATTTTCTGGTGGACTGGAGCAGAGGGAGCATCTGACAGCACTGAGCATCTACTGAGCAGTAAGTGGGTTTGGTTTGTCTCATAAAAGGTAGATTTGTGCTTTAAATTGTTGGCAAGGATTAAATTTTTCAGGCAGTGCATTTGGCCTGTGCATTCCCTGTGAGCTGGTGCTGCTGGGGTGAGGGTGTTCCATGGGGTTCTCTGGTTGGGTGGTCCCTCCCAGAGCTGTAACCAACGTCCCCACGGCGGATTTGTCAGCACAGGGCCCAGCACTGTGGGTTTATCTTGTACCACAGCACCAGCCAGAGCCAAAGACCCTGTCCACAATTAATAAAACTAACTTTGGAAGCTGCCTTTTCCCCTTCCTTTTATTAAAACAATTGGGAATGTCAGGTTTTCCCTTTGAAGTTTAATTTGGAGTTCATCGGCTGTGCCAGTGGCCTACATTTCTGCAGATCACAGCTTCAGAAATCAGAGGATAAATTTACTCCTGAGACCTTTGTAGAATTTGTTTTCTGGAAAGCTAACCTTAATTAACATTTAGCTTCATCTGTAGAGTCTCCTCAGCAATTAATTTGAAGGAAAGGCACACAAATAAGAAGTCCCTTTGACAGATATTTAAAATAGCCGTGGTACTAAGTACTCCATTAAATGCTGTCAAAATAATTTTCAAGGTGGTTTCTATAGATTTTTTTAGCCTTTTACTTAAATATCTTCAAGTAGTTATTAGTAGGATATTAGTCTTCAAGACTTACTCTTTTTTTCTGCTAATGGACTCTAAAAACAAATGTTGGCTACTGTTATAAAAGTATTTTTAAGAAAAGTCAAATTGGGAAGTTAGAGAAAGTATATTAGACAGCACATTTAGGCAAAGTCAGAGAGACCACAAACCATTAAATAACTTTTTTTAAAAAATTGTAAGAAAATAGTAAAGTAAAAAAAAAAAAATAAGCCAAACCCAGCAGGAACTATGGCAGAGCTGTGCAGGGCCGAGGGTGGGACTCAGTGATCCCTGCGGGTCCCTTCGGACTCGGCATCTCCTGGGATTCTGTGGGGAGTGTTGGCATTTCTTTTGTGCCCCCTGTGAAAAGATTTCATCTTTATTCTCTGCTCCCTGAGAAGACTTCAGCTTGAATGTTCTGGGTAGCACAAGACATCTGCTGCACTTTGAGCTCCCAAACCCCCCGGCAGCGCCCGCCCTGGGCCGACAGCAGCGCTAATCACGTTAAGCCCGGCCTTGGAGGGCTGTGGGTGAGTGCAGAATTAAGGCATTGTTTTAGGGCTGCAGGGCTGGGGCACGGGGCAGGGTGTGCCCAGCCTGGAGCTCCCCAAATCTTGTTGGTTACACCTCGAGCAGGAGCCAAGCCGTCAAACAGCCCCATTGAGTTGTTCGCCGGGAAACGCGGATTCGGTGCCGATTATTAAAACGTGCCCGGCCCTGCAGGGCAGCACAGGGGGCTCTGTTGATTCAAGCCTCCTCTCACCACTTTGCTTTTTCAATTTTAAGCAATTTGAGTGCGTTTTGCTGTTCTGTCTCTGTTTTGGATGTTGCCCCAAGTTTACTTTGTGCGGCGCATCCTTTAATCACCCGAATCATCGAGCGCCTTCTCATTAAACTCCAGCGTGTCTTTGAGCATTTATGGTCTTGTGGAATTAAACATTAATATTACAGGGCTGGGTGTTAGAAATGTGTGGCAAACTGCTGCATGTACTTTACTGACAAATTTACTCCAATCAAAAGCCAATCCTTGTTTAAACTTCCATTCCCACCTTAATTTCCAAAGTGTGTAAAATGTATCTCACAGATATGTGGTGCAGTCTGGCTTTTTGATTTTCTTTTTATTTTTTTTCCCCTACATTCCTGTGAAAACATTGTTTCTCCAAGTTAGCCATGTGTTAACCTCAAAAATGTTAGTTTTATGGGTAGTGTTGCCCTCATAAAACAAAAATGAATGGATAACACTTTAAAGAAGTCTGCAGAGGAAAAGGAGTTTGAAATAACATTCTGCTCTGACTTTCTTGACTAATTTAAACTACTGTTATATTTTTGGTTAAAGGTTAATGTTCCTTTAATTGGCCTTTTAATCGGACATCTGTGTTTGGTGGGGGGGGGGAATCACATTGAGCAACGTGCCCTTAATGTTCCTGTTTCTCCCTGGAAATCCTGAGGGATTCTCTGGCCATGCTATCTGAAATAATTGCCTCCATGCCTGGAACAGCTTTCTGCCCGCAAATAGGCTGATATTTTTCAAAGTAGGTAAATTCTAGCATTAACTTTTAACTCCTTTTGAGAGCGGCGTGTCTGAGCTTTCAGATGCTCTTTGGAGTGGTTTGGGGAGGGGGGAAAACAAAAGAAGTTGTTTTAATTGGAAAAATAGATTTTAATAAAAAAATAAGCTATATGTTTGATTGCATCCTGTGGAAGTTCTGAGAAAATGATTGATTTTTAGGTGTTTAAAGTTTATTTATGCCTTGTGCAGTGCTGTGCTCTTGCGTGGGGTGGTTCATTGTATTCATATTTTGCTCTGTCTAAAATCTGCCTGGAGACAAATCACTGGTAGATTTTCAGTGCCTTTAACAGGAGTAGGATTGATCCCTCAGAGCTAAATATGAATATTGTTATGTGCTGCTGGAAAACAGGAGGGCAGTGAACCTCAAAAGGAGACATCTCCTAGTGAAAGCATATTGAATTCACCCACCCGTTGGCATCGCTGCAAACATGGGAATGGCTTTGATTTTATAATTGGAGTAATCAAAAGTGCGAGGAGACAGTCAACTTAATTTGATTTTTTCCCCCTTTTTTTTTTTCTTTTTTTATGAATCTCTGAATACTGATGTGTTTGGTGTGTAGCCAATTTTGGTTTCCCGTTGAGAAGCATGGACTGCATTTTCCATTTGATTGTGAGGGTCTTTCTTCCATTAGTAGGGGGACAGGGAAATGTTGGAAAAGAAAAGGAACCATGTTAGCAGGAAGTCTCAGTAATTTTGTAATGCCTGGAATAACTTCTAACTGACTTAATGCTATTTATCTGTTACCGAATAATAATCTCTCTGTAACATCATTAAAACATGAATTAAATCATTGCTTGTCCAAGAAGATGGAAAACTTGAGGAAACTGTGTGGTAATTGCTAGAAATAGAGCTTTTAGTTACAAAATGTGTTTTGTGGTGCCTGGATTTTTATGCCTGGTAAACACCAAGTGCTTTCTGGTTTTGCAGAGCTGAACGGTTCTGCTTTGTCTCACAAATTTACGATTTGCTTTGCCCATAAGCTCCGTGTTTCTTATCTGGATAACAATACATTTATTTTAGTGACTACGGGGGCCTGTGAAATAAACAGTTTTCTTTAGGGCAGTAAATAATAACAGGCAGAGAGATGCAAATGGAAGACCTGCTGTAAAACTCTGTTCTCCTTCCCAGTGACACGGACTTACATCTGTGTGTGTTTGGGTGTGTTTGTGCCCACACTGAAAAATGCACTTTGCACTTTGTGGAGTGACACAGGGCTGTGATTTCATCCCACACGTGCTTTCTGTCCTGACAGTGGCTGGAAATCCCACTCCAGGTTAGTTTATGACAAACCCACTGCTGTGGGGTGGCTGATTTGTCTCCAGTGCCAGAACTGTCTCCAGGAAGCCACATGGAAGTTTTGTCCCCCTTCCCATGAGTGTTCTTAATTTATTCCAAAGTCCCATTTCTGACAGTGGTCCGAGGCTCGGGCTCTGTGTGTGGTTTGGGAATTACAGCAGCAAAACCACAAAGACAAAAAGCTCCCGGCCCAGATCCTGCAGTTCCTGAATCCAAAGCTCACTGGCTTCCCCCATTTTCTGCTGTGGAGAACTTTAAAAGGATTCTGTCAAAATAACTTAGGATCATAATCTGGCTTGGGGAGTGTGGTAGAGGGAGAAATGATTTCCTGAGTAGTTGGGAAATCTTGGTTAAATGACTGTTGTAAGTCACTGGGTGTGTTTTCTCCTGTTCCTGCTCCCCAGGGCTGCAGAGTCTTGTGGAGGTGCCTGGTGTTGGGTGCTGGGGCTGGAGCTTCTTTTGAACCCTGAGAGCTGCCCCAAATCCAAAATCCAGAAAGAGAAGTCATTTCTTATGGCAGTGGGATCCCTGTTTGCATTAAAATACCCAAATGCTCCCTACACACACTGCCAGAAATGCTCTGCTCAGTGTTTCATGTCTGGGTTTTGCAGTACTTTTTAAAACTTAAGTGTATATTTGGAGATTATTTTTATAAAATTATTCGTTTCTGGTTCAGGGAAAGCCTAATTTTACTGCTTAAACTGCATCCTGTGCTGCTGGAACAGAGAGTGTGACTTTATTGCTCCAGCACTAAGATGTTGTTACCTGAGCAGAACTTGGCACATAGGACACAGCAAATATTCAGAAAATTCACAAGGATTTTTTTTTTTTAAAGTATTAAATTTATTAATAATTTTAGAAGTGCTTTTTTCCCTGTATTCAGTCACTTGTTAAGCCTGTGGCAGAGCTGTACTTGGCAGATGACTCTTGTTTTCCTCTTGCTGTGGAACCTGATGCTGCACTGAGCCCACGCTGGGGAAAACTGCAGCACCCAACCCTCTGAATCTGTGACTTTGTGCTCTCCCATCCTGGGTATCTCCTGCTGAGCTTGTGCTGGGATGTGTTTGGGACTATTTTGCTCCAGCAATAAGAAATGTTGAGTCCATTCTTGTGTGTTTTTCTTTGGCAACCCCTGTTCCTTTCCTGGTGACACCGAGGGCATTGGTGCAATGCTGGATTTCACATGTGTGCTCTGACACCTCTCTTGGGTTTAAACCTCCAAGTGGGCACTGGCTGGGTTAGAATCCCAAATCCTTTTGCCTCCCAGGGGTGATGCCTGCATCCCACACAGGCTGGGGGGGCCTGGAAGCACAGGGAGTGTGTGCTGGGAGAGCCTGGGGAGCCTTGGGCTGAGGGGGAATGTGTGAGACACGGTGCTGTGGGCAATTCTCTGGGCTGTTGGGTGGTGTCAGCTTTTAATTCAAATTAACAGGGTTCCTGCCTGACACTTGCAAAGTTATATTTAGACCACACTGGCATGTATTGCTTGCAGGACTTTATTTTTCTATTTTTAATTTATGGAAGTGCTCATCTTCACATATGGTAACATTTTCTCATTTTGCAGCAATATTGCAGTTTTGACTGTTACATTAGACAGGATATTATGGATTACGTCTCAGTCTGTACTTTTCCTGAGAGCCAGGGTTTCTGCACTGGCTCTGACTCTTTTGAGTGGTTAATTTGAACAATCTTGGTGTGTGTTTTTGAGGCTGCTGGGAGGGACAGATTACAGCAAACCTTTAAATCATAGGTAGCTCCACACAGAGTGAAGTACATGGCATCAAATTAACAACATAAATTATCGACTTCAGAAGAGAAAGTTCCTTCATCTGTGCTCTGACTCATTTATAAAGTTCATTTTCTGTGTGAGAGATAGTATTGTAATGCATAAAAGATGCACCAGAGTCTTTCTCATGAAGGCTGCTGTAGTTTTGCTTCACTGGGTGCTCACTGGAACAGGACTGAATTTTAGATGAGAGCTGGGTGCTCGCTCAGGTTTCTTTACAACAGCCACAGTGTAGGATTGAAAGCAGACCACCTTGTTTATATTTATATCCTTAGATGAGCTCAGTTTGTTAAACCCTTATGAATTTTAATTTACAAATATTTAGGAATTCAGTCATTTAATCGCAGAGGAAAACGGTTTAAAGGGGATTTTAAGCTTGGAGCAGAGTCTGTCTGTGTAAATAGTGTGTGTGTGTTATAATTCCATACATGTGCAGTATGAGACTGGTTTGGGTGGACACACCTTCACCTCCCACTGAAGGACCAGAGTGCTGGTGACTCCTCATCCCTTCACATCAGCTTTTCTGAGGTCTGACTGGGAAGATGATTTTCATTGTCCTGTTTGAAGGGCAGTGGTGGCAGCAGTTGAGGTCCTTCCCTCCTGGAGCCCATCCCAATTTCTCAGGTGTTTTGCCAACATGAGCCCTGCCCACCCCATGTTGCAAAGGCAGAATATTAAATGGGTTGGGTTTTACTGCAGACTTTTCAAAACAGCCTTAAAGTTTCACAAGCCTCATTCAGCAGTGAAATCCAGAATGGCCAAGGATGGTTTTGAAGCAAATTCTTTAGAAAACTTTGCAGTTTTAACTCATTTCTACTGTATTTTTGCTTTTTCCCTTTCTCTTTGCTGGATTTCACACCGTGGCTCGATGTCTCTGGGCTGTGGACAATGAAAACTCTTTGCTTTGGTGTAATTTCCAGTGAGAAAATGGAGCTGTTTGTGGGAAAACTCTGCAGAGAGGGTGTGTAGGGAATGCTGAAGTTAATGGTTATTTAGTTTGCATTTTAGTAATTGCTTTAAGAATGAATTTGCTTCAGATTTTAAAGAACTTTATAAACTAAGCTCACACGTTCTTGGCAAGGAGGCAATTATCTAGATTGTGTTGCTCATCACAGACTGGGGTTTTTCCCTTGGTGATTTTTTTTCCCCTCATTTGGGAAGAATTATTTGCTAAGGATGAAATTCCATTTAAGCTGACAAATGTTGCTGAGAATTAACTTAAAAAATGTGTGAATATAAGTTGGTTCTTTAAAGAGAGATGACACTTTTAATGAATGCAGAAGATGCATCCTATAACTTAGAATACTCTATGGAAACTTCAGGTCCTGACATCTGGGAAATAAACAGAAAGGACATTGCATCAACCTCAGCTCTATTTCATACCAACATTTATCTGGAGGATAATGGGGACCCCAGGAGGAGGTTGGGGTTGTGGAACCTCTTAGTGCTGTACCTACAAGTGGATTTAAAAACCCCAACAAACCTCAGTGCTCTGAAAACCAGCACTGAAAATAATCCTGTGACATTTTCCCAGAGGGAAATACGTTCTCAGTGGCAGTTTGGTGTCTGAAGTCATTTTGCATTCCCAAGGTGGAAATTGTGTGGTGCTGAGGGACCTGCTCTGCTCTGCAGAGGAAGGAAGAGGGGTTTTTTTTATCATTCAGGAGGAAAAGGTGTGTCTGAACTCCAGAGAATCACCTTCACCAGCTGCCAGCATCTCACAATTTATGAGTTTAACCCTCCAGGCGCTGCCTGGGTAGAAGAGGAGAGTTTGAGTCCCAGAGCAGCCCTGGTTTGTCAGCCAAAAATGTGTCTGTCACCCCTGAAACTCTGGGCACTTCTAGTTATGAGTGTTTTAATCACAGCTGATCTGCCACTGTGCATCAATTACTGTCCCCTGCAGCTCCTGTTGCTGCTCTGGAGCAACAAGGAATTTTTATCTCCATTCCTGGAGTAATGTATTGATGACATTAAATGGAGGCATTTGAGTAATTCAGCTACTCAATATTTTTTAATCACTGAAATCTGGATTTTTGCAATCCATCCTCTTATCCTTGCTTTCTGCTGGATTGATGTGGCTGTTACTTTGGGGGCTGGAATTGGAGGAGTTATCTTTTTTGGGGCAGACAAATGATTGATTTTAGGCATTAGACATTCACCGAGACATTACAAACATTTGCCTTTTCCTACTTCTCTATGACCTAAAGCCTTTCCCAAACAGGTCAGTTGCTTCAACAAAGCTACCAAAAAACATCTTTATGCTTTCTTTGACATAATATTTTTCAAGGGGGGCCCTTGGCTGTGTGGAGTAACCTTTCCTCCTCCCCATATGTGCACAACTCTCATTATTCTCGCAGGAGAACTACATGTGCATCGAGGAGAAAAATAGGTCCCGCGTGTCAGAGCTGTCAGGAATTTTTTCTTCCACTACATTGCTTTGCTTTCTTTCTACCTCCAGGAACTTTGCAGTTTTTGCACCTTGTTATCCACTGCCTGTCAAATGTCACATTTTCTAATTCCTTGTTCTCGGAGCTGCTGTGGTGCCGTGGAGGTTTCTGTGAGGATTTCTCAGCGCTGCGTGTTTTGCTCTGAAAAACCCTGTGCCACAACACAGGATTTTAGTTTTAAGAGCAGAGAGGGAGCTCAGGAACACAGCAAATACAGGGCTATTTTTATAATTTGAGGGTTTTTTGCTGCAAGGACACACCTTTCCAATACCTTCCCGACGCTGAACATGCACAGCAGAGCTTCGCTCCCCTCTCCCCTTTTGTTTAAAAAAGTGACACACAAAAATCTAAGCCATAAATAAAAATCATCACTGCTAGAAGGTTTTAAAAGCTATTTAAAACATTCATATAAATAAAAACCAAGCTGGTGTTTATTCAGCATCTTTGCCCTCAGAGGACCATGGGTGTCTTTTCAGGGAATCAGGCATTTGCGAAGGCAGGGAGAGATAAGTTTCAAGGAAATATTTGGTTTAGTCAGGATTGAGATTCAGTAGGAAAAATGAAGCTTGACAGAAGAGGAGAAATTTGTTCCTGTGGGTGGAGGTTCAGTAAGAGCATTTTGTAATGCACAATGCTTTAAATATATTTTACAATAAATGTGGATTAGTTTTTTGAAATAAGTGTGAGTTGTGGAAAGCAAAGCTTTCCCTCTTCTGTCAATTTTCTCCATTTTGTGTAAAACTCTTATTATTCTGTCTGACAACTTTTCATGTTTTTCTCTCTCTTGCTTCCTTTGCTTTCTCTTGCTTTTCTTTGGGGAAGATAAAATAGGATTGGTTAAGAAAATACATGATATCTCTAAGTCTTGGTGTTCCTTGAGTGAGTTCAGTAACTTTGGTTGTTGTGCTGTTCCCACTCCCATGACCTCCTTAGACAAAAATGCAGTGCTTACTTTTAATACTTCTTTCTCTCTTTTTGTTGATTGGATTTCAGATTTTTGGGAAGCAATGGATGTATAAGGTCCCTCTCCCTTTCACCCACAGCTGCAATTGCCTGTGGAGAGGTGGAACCAACATATTTTCGGTTAAATCCAAGAAAAGAAAGAATTGATCTCATTTGGGATGGGAAGATACCAAGGAAGAAATCAGTCCTTACCCAGGGTTTGGACTGGACTGGGGATGGGGTATAAGCTGTTATTTATTAGATGCCTGCTGTGTTTTGAGCTCTGCTTTAGTATGATTTAATCCTGCTTTTTATGTCTTGTTTTATTAATAAGTTTTTACACTCACCACTTAACCTCAGAGCCCTTCCCAAATTGTCCTTTTGCAGGGGAGGGCAGGGAAGGTCCTGCCTTTGTGCTGGCAGGACCTGCCCCTGTGTGTGTGCTCCCATTTTAATAATAGTTACTCAATAAATGGAATCAATTGACTTCTGAATTTCTGCGAGGAACCCACGGCAGCACAGCCAGGATTCCTGGGCAAGGTGAGCAGCACCATTCCAGGGGGTGAGGTGGCTGCAGGCAGTGGAGCCAACTGGAAAATCAATGCCATTTCTGGCCCTTAATCATCATTTGCAAAGGTGAGAGGTCCCCCCCACGGTGTAATAGTGCTAATTGCTGCAGAGACAACCTGCATTAACATTTTGCAAGTGAAGCTGTATTGAGGGGGAAGTAAATCCAGCAAGAGGTTTTATGGAAACAGTGATTTCATACCTATAAAACTCATTTCTTTTGTACAGTAATTGTAAGACTGTGTCTTTCTGAGGCTGAGGATTGTCAGCCAGCTCATGGTTTTCTTCCCTGTCTGGATCCAGCCTCCAGCTATGCAATGTCTTTAAAATCACTGTTAGATCCCATGGAATTCTGGTGGTTTTTATCTAGGAGTTAAATCTCATTATGGGTGAGATTTCCTTTAGGTTTTACTCCCCATCATTTTTTCTCACCTTTTATGAACACCTCAAAAACCCAAACAGATTTTCTCAGGTTTGATGCCCCCAAAAAATTGTACAAGAAACTAGATAATGAAAAAAAAACCCAGCTTAAACTACATTCCCAGTCTGGCTTGTATGAGATGATTTCTATTAATTTTCATGAGCATAAAACTTGAAAATTATAGTTCCTGTATCTCAGAGTGAAAAAAAAACAGTGGTGTAACTTCAGCAGTGCCTTTCCTGTCATCTGTTTTTCTACTTCTCTCCTCTCTGTAGAGGCAAGACTAAAGAAATCCCAGGAAGAAAGCAAGCATGGATGTGGATGTGGAGGGACATCAACATGTTTGCCTGCATCAGGGATATCTGTAAAATTTGTAATCTTAAAAAATCAATGCAATTCCACCCAGAAATATTATCAGATTACAAGCAAAATGATTTTACTGGGGGGGGGAAATTGCCTCTGCTGTGTCTTCTAAACAGTGATTGAAAACTCTGAGCAAAGTTTCATTTTGAGACTTGGGTTCTTATCATGTACAAAGCCCTTGAAATCAGGAGTTTTTTTGTTGCCTGCAGTGGAATCATCTGTCATCCAGCTTTAGATGAGTTAAATCAATAGCCCAAATCCTATATTGCAGTGTAATTTAATTAGAATTGTAAATAATTTGCTCAAAATTATAATTCATTATCAGCACATTAACGGGGATGAAAAATGTCTTTAACTAAAGGTTCTTTAACTAAACCAAACCCTTTTCTGGCCAGAAAAAGCTCTGGGAATTCCATTAACCAACAGCAGAATTTTGTTCTGTGTCTTCTCTGTCAGCAACTTGCAGCCTTTCTCAAAAATATGTGCAAATCTACCGTTGCTGTTAACATCTGCCACTTAACATTTCACATGTTGAGCTGTGTGATAAATAATTTACTGTATCTGTATATTTTGATTTCTCTGTAACGATTATTTCGCTGGGAAGGTGCTGGGTGGTGCAGAGGTGGAGGGGGTTTGTGTTCCTGGGCTTTGTAATTGTGTGGTAGGGCAGGAATCCCAATGCAAACGATGTGCCTGGTGATCTTTTCATTTACTTTTCAGGTGGTGTTTTAATTGACTCCTGTTAGCTTTAATTCTCTTATAAAAAGGTCATATATTATTGATAACTCTTTGTTCCACCTCGTTTCATTGGCAGTCTGTAGCTGTTTCCAGTTGACTAAAAGAAAAAGCTGCTCAATGTGGAAGCTGCTGTGGGTTTTCCCATGTTATGCCTTGCAATGACCAGGTTTTTTTCAGGGTGTTCCATGTTTAACCCAATTGCTTTTTAGTTTGAAACCAAGGTTTAAAATTACTGCAGTTCCGACAACTGAAACATTTCATTCCTCCTTTTCCCTGGCCTCATAAAACCATTTAAGAAACCACAAACGCTTGGCCAGGCACTTCCAAATGATAAAATTTGTTGTGAGATTAGAGAATTTATCCAAATCTACAGGTTGCTTTTTAATACTCCTAAATTAGCTCCATCTTTTTGCATTTACAAAGAGAACTCTCCCTCCCCACCCAAGCCTTGGCTGTAAATCACTGGCCAACACCTGATTGCACATGCCATCACCAGGAAGGTTTCAGCACTGTTCTTTATTATTTAATGATTGAAATACTTTTTTTTTTTTTTTACCTGCTCCCAAGGGCCAGAAGATTTACAATCCTTTGGGGGCCCGTGGAGCTGCAATATTTCCTTTCACAGCCGCTCCCGCTCCGATGGCGAGCGGTGCTCGCAGAGTAACTAATATTATTTCCTCCTCCTACACTTTCCTTTTCCTGAAGCCATCAGATAACAGTTTGTTTGCTCTCATGTGCTCTTGCAAGAGCTCTGAAACTCTGGGTTTAGACTGAGCAGATTCTCTTTCAGGTTTCACGTGGTTCTGGTTTGGGGGAAATGCCGGCGGGGATTTGCTTTAGAGCTCGTGCTCCCCCTTTATCCGAAAATCTTTGTTTCCTCTGCCTTCCTCTTTTTTGCAAAGGGCATGTAGGGACCAACTGGCTGCAGTTTCCTTAAAAAATGTCCTGGAAAAAGGAAAAATTGCTGGGAAGTTGTCCTGATAAATGAGATTTTTCCGTATCTTGCGTGCGATATTGAAAATTTATAAGGCTTTCTTCCTGCTGTTGAAAATTGGGAGGCTGATGAGCATAATAATAGTTGTATTTTATTATTGTCTTCAGTGATATATTTACAGAGCTTTGCTTTAAGTAATCTTCACTGTTTGGATTAAATAATAGTGCTTTTCTCTCACTGTAGTAACTGCAAATAATATGCTTGAAATATTTGCAGCAGCTTCTGGACACAGTTATCAAATATTTTAGCAATCCTCTGAAGATTCCTGTCCCTTAACTTCATGTGCTCTGTGCTTTTTTTTTTGTAAAATCTTCCAAAATGAGAGAAAAAAAAAGAAACTGGAAAAAAAAGCAATATAAAGTCTAATGTTCCACTTGGAGATTATCTCTGGGAGTGAAGTGTCACCTCTTGGGAAACCTCATGAAATTGTGCAGAATTGAACACCTGGGGTGAAGTATTTGGGAAAATAAGTGCCAAAAAAATCTGAAACAACTGATGGGACTTTAGTTAAAATATCTTTAAACATCATATCAATGGTTGGATACCAAAATATGTTCTCTTTAAAGTGAGATCATTTTGAATGTGCAGAGGGGATGGAGGAGTGTGTGGTGCTTCATTCCAGGCTGAGGGAAATCGTGTGTCTGTATTAAGGGAAAAATTCAACACCCTGTTATATCTTTCCTTAAAGGAATGTGAATTCAGGCAGTTTTCCCTTCTGCATCATCAAGGAACACTGTTATTAGAATCCCAAATTGTCTGACAGTATTTTACTCCTCATTTAGTTACATTTTCAAACTTGTGAGCCTTAGTGCACGTAAGCCTCATTTATTTTTAGTATTTTATCACTCTCAGAATCTGTTCTGTTCTCCTTCCTTCCTCATCATGACACTGATCCAACCAAAACCTCGCTCTTGTGGCCTTTTTTATTTGATTTGGATTTAGAAAACTGGAGTCCTAAATACTGTTTGGGGTAATTGGGTGACATAAAAGGCATAACTTATTAAAAAATTCCCTTCCTTATTTTGTTACACTAATATATAGAATTTAATGTGTTTTTTCCTATGGGGGGTTTTTTTTCCCCCACTGCTTATAAATTTAAGCATTAGTATGTGGTACGGACTCAATTTCCTCGTAGCTTTTATGGATTTAATTACATTTGGGGCCTTAATTTGCTTTAAAAAATCCTGGTTTCCACACTGGTGGAAACTGGAGCAAATCGATTTTTCGCACTTTCTGCTCCTTGTCCAAACTCTGGTGGTGCACAAGGAGACTCCCTAAAATCCCAAGGAACCTTCCCCTGGTGCTTTTGACCCTTGTTGTCCCAGAGAATCTGAGCAGAGACACTGGGGTGTGTAACCAGAGCATGGGACACATGGCTGACAGCAGCTTTCCCAGTTCAGAGCAGAATTTTGATTTCAATATCTGGAATCTTGGATGTAAAACCCAGTCCCTGAATTTTTCGGATCACGATTTGTTTTAATTTGGGAATGGCAGGGAAATTGCTACTGCAGCTCATGTGGAGGTGCATGGGATGGGAAGTGTGAATGCCTTGAAAAGCTGAATTCAATTTTGTTTGTTTGGGTTGTTTTTTTATTTAATTTCGTTTTCAGTCCACCCTGAGAACCAGAACAGCTTTATTTGCTGCACTGACATTACTCAGATCCTGAAGTCCAGAGCTCAGGTAATGCCCACAGTGTGTGAAGACTCATGGATTTTTGTAGTTGTTTTGGATATTGGATTTCAGGCAGTAAACTGCTGCTGCTGCTCATTCTCTTGGTTGTTTTAGGCAGTGTTTGTGTTTTAATTCTTATTCACGGTCTTAAATTAAAAGTGTGTGTTGCCTTATTTTTGGACACTGTGGCCCAGGACCTGATCCAGTGGCACCAGTCCCACTGCAAATGCAACAACCTCCCTCTTCTTTTTGCCTCATTTTGGAAGGCGGCAACACACAAATAACTCTGAAAACACAGGAGCTCCTCTGACACCACATCACAGAATATCACAGGGATTTTGTGGTTTTTTTCTTTATTCCCTCTCTTCTTTGAGAAGCAGGCAGCAAGTGGGATACTGGGCAAATGCTCAGCATCCTGTCCATTGTGCATGGCAAGTGTCCTTCATGCTGGGGGACACCCCAGCAATTTCAGAGCTTTCAGCAGCTCCTCCTGTGGTCCCAGTCCTGCCCGTCTGTCACGCAGGGCTGCCAAGGTTGCCCCATCTCTCTTTCATTTGATATGGGCTGGGAATGACAGGCAGGGACTCGGAGCACAGCTGCTGGGAGCTGTCAGGATCTTGCCAGCTCATCCCCTAAATGAAGATCTTCCATCCTGGTCTTTCTCCATGGCTGGAGACTTTTCCAAATTCACCGCGTGTTTTTGCAGGAGTCGGTGTTTGTAGGGATGAAAAGCCTGACAGAGATTTTCCTTTCTCTGCCTTCAAACACATCTCTGCTCCATCTCAGCCCCTCATGCCCTGAAATTGTTCAAAGCCACCTTTGTGTGTCCCTTTACATTGTGATCTCACACTTTGCTTTTCCATTATTTCCTGCATGCCAGCTGCTTTATGTTCTGGAGAGTTTCCCCAGTGCTGTTGGACAGCCCCACTCCTTCTCCTTTCCCCCATCTCCTCCTGACCCCCCAAAACTCCCCTTTCTAAAAAACACAGTTTGAAGTAAGCTCTAAGATTTCCCATCATCCTGCTCCTATTTTGGCTGCCCTGTTAGGGCAAACCCCTCTCCTCCTACCTTTTAATAACAAGTAGAGTGCTGACAATTCCAAACCTTTCCGTGTTGCCAAGAGTCATGGGATTAGTTTATAAACCACTCTGTCAAAAAATTGAAAATGAAAAAAGGCAATTTGTGTTGGTGTGGCATTAGGGATATGCATTATTTTTTACATTGTAATCCAAGGCAGCAGTAGCTGCTTCCCAGTGTGCACTTTCCTTCCAAACTTATGGCATAGTTACAGAACTTTTGAGTTGGAATAAAACAAACCAAGGAAAGCCTCTCCCCTCAAACACCAATCCTACGTGTGCTGAGTGTGTTAGTGGGGCAGCCCATAAAAGGGTGAACCCAGACCTCATGTACCCATAAAAAGAGATGTCTTGTCCCGAGACATTTATTCATTAAACTGTGTTTATCCTGCCTCCCTTATTCACCCTGCGGGCTGAGCTACTACATGAGTCGTCCTATTTTTAATAGGAACATTCATAAATAAATTAGCCTCAGGGGAGGCCAGGGAAGAGGTTACAGCTAGAGATGGAACAGTTCTACAGGGGCAGGATGATCTTATTCACTGCCTGGTTCTGTATTTCTGCTCATTCCTTCAAAACACACAAAAGTCCCAGCGCCGAGGGCGGCTTCTTTTGCAGCTGGAAACCCCGATTTAAAGGAGTGTCACTGCACAGTCCTGCAGTTTTGCTGCAAAATGGGCACTTGGTCGAGTGTTTTCCTTGCCTGTGTGCCCCAAGGAGGTAATGCCTGTGCTGCTGATAAACCCAACAGGTGCCAGGGCTGGTGGGTGCTGCAGCCAGTTGGCTTTGTGCCGGCAGCACACAGTGGCTATATTGTGTCTCTAGGTTTTTGTGTGCTTCCATGTCCTTGTGAGGGCTGGGATAACCCAGTTGAAATACATACTTCAACCCCTGAGGGATTAAGTGTGTTTCCTTTGCTTTACAGTTCAGAATTTTACAGTTTCTTTGTTTGGGGGTTCTCAGATTGCTTAATGATTTTTTTTTCCCCCTCCCCGTTTTGCCCAGATGTGTATAATAGCAGTATTTGAACCTTCCTAGGTTTGCCAATTTTATTACTCAACATATGGTATATCCTTTTATTTTTGTCTAGTATATCATTCCTGTGCTGAGAAATCCCTTGGTACAGGCTTTTTTCCTTATTATTCTTCAATGGTTTAGTTTGTAACTTGTCTATACCACAAAATTCAGCTTTTTGCTGGTGATTCAAGGAGACAAAATGTCACATGTTTTGCTTCTGTCTGAAGAGGATTGTTTAAGCTGTCACTTACTGGAAGTATCACGATCAATTAATGTTAAAAGACCCCTTTCCCCACCTCTCCTTGGGAAGCTCTTGCTTTCTGATATGGGAGAAAGCTGGAGATCAGCCCAGGAGTGGCTCTTCCACAGATCCAGTGCTGGAGAACCCAAATTTCCTAACGAGGAGGATGAGCCCACACAGCTCTGTCCAGCCAACACTGGTGGTGCTTGGGATAAACCTTCACCCCAACCAAAATTCTTTGCAGAGTTTTGGGGGATTGGGTGTTTTTTCCACCTCAAAATCATTCCCAAACTCTTCTCTCAGCCCCGTGAGGAAATGCCACTCACAGGGGCAGGTTGGTTTCCTGTGATACAAAGACACATCCTCTGCTCCCAGCATTGTGTCTGCACTTTAAAGCTGTTGATGAGCACATAATTGTCCATCTAGACCTTTGCATGTGTGGCTCATCATGTTTATTCTGTATTTATAGTGACCAGCATTTGCAGGGAATGTGAGCAGGGATTGTTTTCCTGCCGGGCTCGGGAGCAGATTCTTTTGTGGTTTACATCTCTATAACTCAATTAAATGGCATTAGGATAGACTTACATCAGCTGAGTTCTCTGCCTGCAGTCAAAGTCTCATTCTTAATAATGATGGTTTCACAAGTGAGTTTTCTTTGTAAAATTTTATTAGTATTTTTTTTCCAGAGTGGTTTCTTAAGCTTTTCTTCCTCTGTAGTAAAATCTGAGAGAGTTCAGACTGAGAATATTTTGTTTGAGAGTGAGTCAGAGGCTCAGAATAATTTGTAGTCTGCTGAAACTATCCCCAATGTCCCATTCACATGATAACTCTTGTACAAGCTTCCCAATTCAGTTGTAAAGACACAAATCACTTCAATTCTCTAATTTGTTTCCCACGCAATGGGAGTAACACATGGCTTTCTCTTGGCAAATATTTTGCTAATGTTTTTATCTGGCTTTGGAAATTATAAATTGCTGTGTGGTGCTAATTGCTGTTAATAATAATAATAGCAACCACTCAGGTAATCTTCCACATAATGAGGAATAAAAATAATTTCCTTAAATCATTCCTAATATTCACAGTGGAATGGTTGTCATGTTGTTATATGCCTTGAGAAAAGGGATTAAACTCTGTGCAGCAGCTACCAAAAATGTCAGTTGTGTGTCAGACAGGAAGGCCCAGAGTACACAAATCCTTTTACTTTGATTTCTATGAAGAATGGGTAGAATGAGTTGCCCTGAATTTTGCTGTTGCAATATATATTTTCCAAAATATTTCCCTGCTGGAATTCAACCACTGACTTCCCAACAAGCCCAGTTTTCAGGAGCTGATGCCCAAACCCCTGAGTTCTCAGCCCCAGTGTGATAAATTCCTGACCTTTCACCATAAATGGGTTGGTAGAGCTTTGGGTTGCCATGCTTGGGTTATCCCATTGGTGGGATATCCTCTGGCTCTTCCTGCAGTTCTTTCCACAGCAAACACTCAGGATTGTGTCTTTCCAGATGATGACAAACCAGAAAAATAATTGAGATTTTTATTGTTTCATTAAACTTTCCAGCTTGAGAGGCATGAGGATTTTTTTCCAGCCACAGGCAGGATCCTTGTGAGGTGCTGGGCTAATTTGGATTAGGAGGTGATGCTTGGCCTCAGTGAGTCCTGGATTTAAATAGGTAAGTGTGGGAATGAAAAAATAGGACCATGAAATGATTTCTTCAGGATCACTCTGTGGGCTATTAATACCTGACCCAGGTTCAGAGCCAGGTTTTTTCCTTCATACTTCAGAGTTTTATCTACTCTTAGATCAAGCCTGAAGGTTTCTCAGGCAGAAAGAACAGAAAAGGAAAAAAATATTCTCCTTTTCTTAGAGCATGACTGTGCAGTAGTGTGAAAAAGGCAAATCTTGGTTGTCTCAATCAAGGCATTTCCATGGAGGTTGGGAATTATTAATGCCATTAGCAGATAGTCATCTGGAAAAGTGCACTGGTCTGGTCTGCCATATGCAAGAAAAATTAATTCAAATGGGAACAGGTGCTGCAAAGGACTTGCTGGGATGTGGGAGGGAAGGAGGAGCCTGACTTCCAAGAGGTGGCTGAAAGAGCTTGGCTTGTGTGGCCTGGCAGGACAAAAGGTGGTGTGGGTCTGATTGCTCCAGAAATAAATCCAGGGCGAAGTACCAGGAGGGAAAGGACCTGGAAAGCCATGTTGGCAAGAGAACTAATGGGCAGGAATTAGCTGTGTGTAAATTTAACCTGGAAATGAGGTGAAGGTTTCCAGCAATCATAAACTTTTTAGGAATTTCTGAGCCAGGGCTCCCTTGTGTATCCTGGGGTTCCCTGTGCTCCAGGGGCAGCACAGCACTGGCCCCTTTATTTGGCACAGGGGGACTTTGTTCACCCTCCCTTTGTTCAGCCCCTTCAGGAAGGTGAGTAACTTGCTCAAGGTTTACACACAGCTGTTTAAAACAAGAAATTCCCATGAAAGCCTGGCCTGTTTTCTTATCTTTTGGTGAAATTATCAAAAAAGGCTGAATATTGTTTAGTAGGTCCATTTTTCGCCTGTTTCTTTCTCTAAAAAAGACTCATTCCATTTGGAAATCTTCTTTTGGGGGATTTTTTCCTGTGAGTGGCCCTAACTGAATTTAGAATGAGATATATTTACAGAGCAATATCCCAAACAGCTCAATTCTGGTCCTTCCAAACCACCTGGACCAAGAGTGTCAATGGTACAAAACCCCCGAGAGCCTGGAGAAGGTGCCCTTGAGCCCCTTCCTTGTGCACAGGCTCATGTTTTTCAGGGTTGCAGGTTTTCCAGCTGAGCAGCAGCGTGTTTGGGGATCCCTGGCAGAGGATCCCTGCCCCTGGCAGAGCTGGGAGCTCCCATCCCTCCCTGAGGATGCCCCTGCTGCCTCCTCTGCAGGCGCCACTGCTGCTGCTCCCAGGGACCCCCCTGATTGATGGTGCCACCTAATTCTACATTGCAATTGAAGCCTATTAGTCTGTGATCACTAATCAGAGGGAAAGTTGTTTTTTGTTGGCTTTTATTACTCATTCCACTTTGTCCATATTAGTTCCAGGCATAATGTGATTGCTGTTCTGCTGTGCCGATACACAGCGTTCCCAGGGGATCCCCTGCACTGAACTGCATTTCTCTGCACAGCCTGACAAGCTGCTCTCGCAGCCATAGAATGCTTTCCAATACTTTATAGTCCTCCATGCAAAGAAACTTTTTATTATTTTCATAGGTGAGAGTGACATAAACGTTCAAGTGCCTCCTGTTACTCGATATTTAATTATGAAAGCATCCGCTGGAAAAATAGTATGAGCCTGGTGTAATCAGCACTGGGGCAGAGCTGCTAATCTTTTCATTTGGTCTAGACATCAAGGATGCTTTGTACTAGTCTGGCTGCAGCCTGATAATCTAAGACCTTCTGGACTAAAAGTTTCGGGACTCTTTATGAAGGGGAAAAACTCCTCCATAAAATCCCTTAGGTTTGCTTGTTCCTCTTTGAGCTGATAAATGCCTGGTTGATTAGTTCATGGAAAAGGTATTTGGATGAACCTGAGCGTGGAGGCAGCTTGGCTGGGTGTGAGTGCCTTGATGTCTGGGAGAGCAGCAGGCCCTGGGTGTCAGGGTGAGGGTGCTGGTGCTGCCTCCCCTTGCTCTTTGAACTCAGATAATTCTGATTTAAACAGCATTTCCATGTTCCTTCAGAAAAGGTTTTTTTCATTAGTTGCGTTCCTGAAGAGATCCCCAATCCCTGGCGCTCGTTCAGAAGTGAAGGATGTGTTTCCTTGTGCTTTTCTCCTCGTTTTGTTGTTAAATAGCACCAATCCTCCTTGCTCTCTGTTTTGAACCAGTTTGAAGATTCCAAATAAACACCAAAATAATTGCCAAGGTTCTGTTTTTGCAGTCCTATCCACATACTTAACTTTTCGTGCATCACAGTCCAGTTTTAGTGTGTGACATGGTTTGTGTCAGACCTCAGCATCTTTAATTAAGGGGTGGGTGGGAGGGCAGCAGCCAGAGAGGGAGGGAATCACCTGTAAGATGCTTTGGGAAAGTCATTCGGGGTCAAAACAAAGAAATTCTGTCTCAACAGTGGCCAAAAATGAATGCCTGAGGAGGAGTATCAGAATATAAACGGGGTTTTATATTTTTGATGAGTATTTTAGCTCTTTGCATGGAAAAATGTAGATTTTATCTCACCTGGAAGGATTCCAGTGCTGTGTAAAGAAAAATGCCTGTCTGAAGAAAACCACTGTCTGGTCTGGCAGAGCTCTGGGAAGTGCTGGTGCAGCTCATCCTCGGGGGAGTCCCTGTGACAGGAGTGCTGGGATGAGCCTGGACTCGTTCCTGCTGGAGCAGGAGCAGCTCCCAGTGTGCCCATTCCGGGGGCACTGACCTGCCCCAGACACTTTATGTGGAGAGAGAAGCCCACCAGTAATGTGGTGTTACAAATAGGTGACTGTGACATCAAGGAAATACAAGCTGGGAATGCACAGTGGGATTGCTTTTTGTCCTGTGGGTGTGGAAGGAAACCCAGCTGGGAAATCCCAGAGTGGGAATCCAGGAGAAGGAGGAGATGGAACCCTGGGGGCTGAGATGGAGCTGCTTCATATTTGGTTTGATTTCCTGTGGTACCACCCCTGGGTAACAGTGGGAATACCAGTGTTCTGTGTGCAGAGAGTTCCAGGGAAGATGTGGGTACACAATTTCTTCAGGCCCAGCCCCACATGACTTTTTCTCTCACCCAAAAGAATATATTCTGTTAAATGCAACAGATTATACTCTACTTATTGGGGGAGGTGTGTGTGGGGGGGGAGACAAGAGGATGCAGCAAAATTAAGTAATAATGGGTTTTGTCTTTCCTGTATTTTTGACAAGCAAGCAGGAGAAACTACTCTTTTAAATTATATCTCTATTAAATATATAGAAATAGTGAGGCCCTGGCACAGGTTGCCCACAGAAGTCATGGATTCCCCATCCCTGGAGGTGTCCAAGGCCAGGTTGGAGGGGGCTTGGAGCAGCCTGGGATAGTGGGAGGTGTCCCTTCCCAGGGCAGGGGAGTTGAAACTGGATTTCCTTGAAGATTCCTTCCAGCCCATCCCATTCCATTCTGTGATTCTGCCATTCTACCTCTGCAAATACAGTTTGTTTTGGACACCAGAACTTCTTGGAGCAGCATTTTCTTTCTGTAATTGAAGGCTGTGTTTGCCAAGGGCTGAGTGGTGCTGGGCAGCAGGGTGGTTGAGTGCAGTGAGATTTTACTGAGGATTCTGGAAGGAGATGAGCAACACCAAGGGAAGGCTCAGGGTCTCTCTGTGACATCTCAGCCCACCATGCCTTTCTCTTCTCTTTTAACTTATCAGATCTCAGTGCCAGATTATCTCCCTGCCAGCTTTTAGAAGCTCAGCTTAGTTGTCAGCAGCTTGTCTGCTAATAGGCACAACTGTTCTCCATCAAGGCTGTCTGAGCAAAGCATCTGGAAATGTGGGAATTCAGAGGGAATTTCGCTGGGGAAACTCAACGGAGCAAACCCTGCGCAGGTTGGGAGAGGGAGCTGCCAAACTATAAATATTGATGTACTCACTGCATATGCTGGGGCAGAAATGAAGTGCTTGGAAAGCCTCTGAGCAATCTTCCAAACCTGCTCTGGGTATGGCTTGGGGGAGAAAATGTATTTGAAATCTCTGTTTGTAGGAGTGTGTGTTTAGAGAGGCTTTGCCAAGGAGTGGAACAGGGGTGGGTTCCCAGGGGTGTCCCCTGGGATGAGGCACTTGCAAAGTTCCTTTTGCCTGATTGCAGTTATGGATTATTTTAGTGATGATTTGTTGGTTTTTTTGGTTGGTTTTCTATTTAGTTTTTTGTTCCTGGGACCACAATTGGTGTAATTTATGATTGTTTCTCAAAACTGGAATTTTTTTATCTGGTGAAAATGGAGAGTTTTGCCTCAAATTTTCACCACTCAGTGCAGACAAGTGTAGAGTAATTTTATTTTCTAAATCACACAATTCTGTCAATTATTTTCATCATGTGTCCAGTGTTTAAATGACCTGTAAAATGTAATTAGATTGATTTCTAATTTTAATACTTCTATTACATGGTTTAAATAAGTAGATGGGCTGAGCTTTACCTTCTGCAGCAGTTTTGGTTTATACCTGTGCCCAGCTATTCATATTTTCAGTGGCTACTTTCATATTAATTCTTTTTTTTCCCCAGTACAAAGTGTAGATATGGTAACCATGTGCTTTTTTTCATTTTATTTTATTCTTCCTCTATAAATCTTCCTTGGTGAGGAGCATTACTGAATGTTGCAATTCATTTCACCACTTCATATTTAATGATTATCATGTAAGAGCATCTTGGGACTTGTCTACACAGGAACTGCAACGTAATTAAATGGAGGGATCCATTTAAGGACTTGCCTACCTCGGGAAACTCATTTGAATTTTAGTAGGATGTGAATTTTAAAGCAGATTGTTTTGTTCCTTTTATGGGTTCTGTTGTTTTGGAAGAGGAACCTTTTGTTGCAGCTTGTTTTGGGGATCTCACGGTTGGGGTTTCTCAGGTATTTGCACACTTTGCTCACTGAGGAATTTGAAATCTGCCCCAGAAATGGATGTTTCACCAGATACTTTTCTGGTCACAGAGATACACCAATGTTCTTCTTAGTTCCAGTTTGTAATGTTTTCTTTGAGTTTTTTGTATTTTTCTTTTTCCCAAGAGTTTCTGTGAGAGCAGCTGCTTTGATTTTGCCATCTTTTCTTCAGAGGACCTGATAACTTTTTATTTTTTACTTTGTATGTTTTTCTGTGGATACATAGATGGGGTGAGTGGCATCACACACAGATCTGGGATCTGAGATAAGCAAATTCTTTGTTTAATCCTCTACTTGCCAGCAATGAAAGGCTGCTTTGATCAGTGGTACCTTGACAGTGGACTTTCAATCCTTTGTTTTCTTCTTCTTATCATGGAATCATAGAATGGGTTGGGCTGGACGGAACCTTCAAGATAATCCAGTTTCCCCCCCTGCCCTGGGCAGGGACACCTCCCACTGTCCCAGGCTGCTCCAACCTGGCCTTGGACACTCCCAAGGATGGGGCAGCCACAGCTTCTCTGGGCACCCTGTGCCAGAGCCTGCCCACCCTCACAGGGAAGGATTTCTTCCCAATATCCCACCTAACCCTTCCCTCTGTGGAGCCATTCCCCTTTGTCCTGTCCCTCCAGCCCCTTGGAAGAAGTCCCTGCCCATCTTTTTCCTTTACCTGTATATTCTTACTTGCCTAAATAAAGTTTCTGATCCAGGATGAGATGCCATTCCATTATCACAGAGAAGCTTTCATGCCTCTGGATTTATTTCCATGGAAAATGAACACATTGTCAACAACTGCAGAGTGTGGCTTTAACCCCTTGCACAAAGACCAGCAGTCAACTCTCCTGTTGAATCCAGATGATTTTTTCCTTCCTTCCATGTGGCTGAATAAAGCATTAGTTCATCTCTCCATCAAGACTCCTGTAGTCAAAGCCTCCAGATCCCTGTGGTGGCACTGCCAGGAAGGAGTTGGGAACAGCCCCCAGGAGCTCTCAGGTGCCTCCTGTCCCCCAGGGAAAATAAGACCACTGAGGTGCAGGCTTGGTTATTTTTTTTTTCCCCAATAGATACTCAGAAAACTTCATATTGGACTTGCACTCAGCAAACAAAGGTGACATTTGAGGCACCTGGAAGACAAATCTGAGAGTGGCATTTCCGTGTCAATATTGAACACTGGAGTTCACTGCTCTGTAAAACCCAGGGCAGGAGCTGCAGGAGCTGCAGCCTTTGGCTGGGCAGCCAGTCCCTGCTTTCCAAACCCTTCTGGAGCAGCAAGGGGCAGTTTTGCACCTTTGCTTTGATGTGGAGGAGTAGCTGCCCTTGGGAGCAAGAAGCCACAGAGAGGGTTGAAGTGGCCAAAGGCTGCCCCAGGTTTTGGGTGGAAAGCACCAATTTATTGGTGCTCATGCAGTGCTTGGCACAAGTTTTGCTTATATGTCATTGTGGTGCTTATTTTATTTTAAGAATGGCCTTCTAAGATAGAGAAAATCATCCTGTCTTGTCCATATCTCTGACCACCTTTTGGCAAAAATCTGCCTGTTGCCAGAAGCCAGGATTAAAATTAATGTTGTTTAAGCTTCTAAAGCTTTTGAAAGGATCAGTGTCACAAAATAAATAAATTTAGGCAAGTGAACAGCTCATTATACCTCAAAAAGGGGGGGAGGTAGTGCTGATTTGGAGTCTTAATTGGTTTCCAAGCTAAAATTAATAGTGTGTGGAATCCCTCTTAGTAACATGACTCAGAACTATTTATTTTTCAACTCCTCTTTCAACTCTAGCTGAGATTGATGGGTGTGTTATCTTAGCATTTGGGAGATGCAAGCAGTATTGGAATGACAAACATTTCTTGACAGCTTTAGAAAGATGGATGGTGTGATGCCCCTGCAACAGGTTTGGGTGTTTGTGCTTTCTAATGGGTCATCCTGAGCCTTCTTGCTTCACTTTCATTCTTGATGCAGGGGAAGGGAAGGTGAGACCTAATTACGGGCTTTAGATGTCTTTGTAAGTGACTTCTCAGTGTTCAGCTTTGTCATCCAGCCCTCAGTATAACAATGGTCAGACCCAGCTCATGGGCCCAGTTTGTGCATTTTCAAAGAGAGAGTTGCTGGATTTTGCTGCAAAGCTGGTGCTCAGTGATTAACTACACCTTGGATATCTGTTACTGTGTTGTACCTCATTACTTTGTTTGGCAGTTCTGCACAATCTGCATAAAACCATGTTTTAATGAAGAAAAATCCTTTACCAAAATTAACCTGCAGAACCTTCATGTCTTTTGATCTGCAGAGCTGTGACAGCCTTAGGAGGAGAGAATGCCTTGAAAATATCACACATTTGGCATCACAGATCTGTGATTGTAACAGGAAAAATATATTATTGGTGTATAGATAGATTTCTAGTAAATTCTGTAGGGATTGGTGAGAGGGGAGTAATATCTCTAAATTTGCTTTTTTGCCGAGATTTAAAAAATGAATAAGAAGTTACAACATTGCACTTACCAAGGTGCCGGTGATAGTCTCTCCTAACATTTAGAACTGAAGAGAATATTAGAAATTGGAGATTAGAAACTAGAAATATTAGAAATTGGAATATTAGAAACTTTTTGGCCCTGAGAGCTCACAGTGTTGTGATGGAGAAACGAGGTTGTTCCCTTGCCAGCACAGTGTAAATCCTGAAATCCCCTGCAGAGATCCCTTGCTCTCTTTTCAGACTCTGGAACAACAGGGAAAAGTTGGGGGGGTTAAATTTTATTGTGAATGGGATACTTGTAAATTCTATCCCATAGATTCCCTAAGTGTGCCATATATAAAAGCATGACTTGAAGCTCTCCCTGATATCAACTCCTCATGGAATAATCCCTGAGGAATGATTTTATTTGAGGGTTTGAGCTGTGGGTAAGGGGGGCAGGTCAGTCCTGTGGCACTTGGACAATGTTATTGTGCTCAGACACCTCAGTAAAGGCTGGTGCCACTTCACACCCTTGTTCACATTTAGGCTTTTTTTACTGGCTGTCTTACAGCCTTCCCACATTTCATCCATTGTGGTTTCTGGGGGGGTGAGTTTTTTATTATTCTGGCCAGAAGGAGCTGTAGATTTTCCTGTTGCCAAGTCCAGCTGGACCACAGCAAATTCTCTTGCTCAGGTGCCAGTAACTCTTTACATATAAAAATTAATTTCATTCCAAAATGTAAAGAAATTTTTAATAAGTAATTTATGTGTTTGCAGCTACATAAATAACCTTTCCCTGGCCAAAGGCAGGCAAGCCTGCTGCCTTCTGCAGGATCCTACTTTTGTCTGCCTTGGAAGAAGAAAAGCCTCACTAACAGGACGTGTCAGCCATGAGCAGTTCAAGCCAACACGTCTCCGTGTGATATAAGAGAGAGCAGTTTATGGATTAATATTTGGGTGCCTGGCAGGAAGCACATTGCAGTGGATTAGTATTCTTATCATTTGAGTGACAATTTATAAAAAGCTGATTAAAATGACCTGGATCTGGGACACATGGGCTGGAGCCAGGAGACGTGTGGAAGTGATTTAAATCTCACCTTCCCACTTCCCTGCTCTAATCTCCTGGGCAAGAGCAGAGCACAGCGAGGCTGCTTGGTTTTACGGCTCTTTAGGAGTCCCAGGGGACTGAAAAGCAGCTGATCCTGATGGTCTGGAGGGCTGTGGAGTTACCTGCCCCTTCCACAACTGCCCAGGAGCACAAGGTCCCACTGTGGTTACTCTGAGAATGAAAGGCTTCACAGCTCCTGCCTCTGCAGGAGATTAGTGTCTCCTGGTTGACTTTGGACCTCCTGCTTGACTTAAGCACTTGCATTGTGGGCAGCAGAAATCCTTCCCCAAGAGTTCCTGAGTAACAACTTTATTCCAGCCCAGGAATTTGTCTAAGCCATCTTCAGTATCGGGTTTTATCTGCACTATTGCTCCAAGCAGCTGCACCGGGTCCAGAGGACCTGGCCCTGGTATATTTTAGGACATATAGTAACTTAAACCAGATACTGACCTTGTGCAATTCCTATCTTCAGCAAAGAGGTTGTTATTTGAAGTTTTGTTTGTTTTTTAAATTACATATTGCACTCATGGCACGCTGGCATCGTGACAAATATGATTTAATGCAAAGGAATCTCCTGCAGAAAATGGCTTTGTGAAGTGATTCAGGGGGTATTTTGGCAAGGCATAAAGGTGGTATTTTACTCCAACTCTAATAATGGTTCCTAAAATATATAAAATAGTACCTAAAGAAAGTATGTTACAGATGTCATTGGGTCCTGACATTTATAATTCATCAGTAAAATCTTACAGGGGCAGATTTGGGGTGATGAGAACCCAGTTGTTGAATGTGGGAAGGTGAAATTTTCCTTTTTTATACCAGGGCAGCACAGCACAGAGAAATGTTGCTTCAATGCTTTATCTCCATGACCCTGGAGAGAGAGAGACAACACTTTAACCTTCAGTGGGAGACACATCCCCGTGGTGCTGCTTCTCTCCTGGGTTACAAGATGGACCAGCACCGTGGTGGGGGCTGAGTCACAGCTTCACCCTTTCCCTCTCCTGTTTCCATGTCCAGTGTGACCTGATGCAGTGGCACAGAGCAAAAAATGAACAGATCAGAGGGAAATGAGCTGTATTTTGTTCCCAGATCAGGTTGTTCTGTGGGTGCAGTTGGTTGGGTGAGCACAAGGAAAAGGCACCAGGTGTTTGTCTGACTGAAACACATCTTTTAGCAATATTTTTTCTAAGATGAAAAAGAAAGACCCCAATGGGAACAAAATCTGTAAGAAAAGGGTGAAAAGGTGCAGCACATCCTGTGCTTGGAAATTTCCTCCTTTGCCCAAGGAGCCCAAATGTGCAAGTGTCCTCCTGGAAGTGAGGCAGGATAAAGGGCTGCAATAAGGAGATTTGTGTGTGGATACATTAATTGTGTGCTAAATAAAAAGGACTTGGTGCTGGTAGATATTTCATATTATTAGAAGTCTTTGGCAGCTGGCCAGGAAGCAGTATTTCTTCCCATGGAAGTTATTTCTCCAAGGTGGATCACATGAGGTGAAAGCCTGTCTGTGGTATCCAGTTTGCATTTCCCCTGGAGCTGTGGCTGACCCCCACGAGGCCTGGGGAATACACTCTTTAGGTGGCTCACAAAGTCAGCAGCTTAGAAGGGCCTGATTTTCTTTTTATTATGATTTCATTTTTGTTACAGTATCTTCTTAGCAAAATACACTTCTTGTGACAAGAGTCAGGCTCATCAGTGGTCACCCAACCTGTTTGTCATTTGCTAAACCAGGAGATTCATGTCTTGCCTCCCATTCCTGCAGAGGGTGGGTGGGCACTGCCCAGGCTCCCCAGGGCAGTGGGCACAGCCCCAAGGCTGCCAGAGCTCCAGGAGGGGTGGGATGATCCTCTGGGGACAGGGGGGACTCTTGGGGATGGGGCTGTGCAGGGCTGAGGGTTGGACTGGATGGTCCTTGGGGGTCCCTTCCCACTCAGGATATTCTGGTTTTCTGTGAAATAAATAAAGTGCAAATGCTCTGTTATTTAATTCCAAGTTATTTGTACAACTGAAGACCAAATGTAGTCCTTAATTACTGTTAGTTCCAAGCTCACTGCAGCAGCCTTGGACACATGTGCTCCCAGGGCTTTCCTTCCACCCTCCCTGTGTTTCTCCAGGTGAGTGCCAGAAGCACATCCACCCCTGCAGAGCCGCTGGATCATCCAGCTGGGCTTCCCCAGCTTCCACTGGGATGTTCCAGGATGTGTCCATCATCCTCTCCTCTGTCCTGAGCCCTCCTTGGTGTCGCTGTGACATTCCTGCTTTTCAAGCTCCTTGTAGTGGCACTTGTGGTATCACCAGAGGATCTTGTTTGGCCAAAGTGTTGATGAAGAGGCCACTGAGCTGCACGAGCTCAGTGACCACTTGTTTTGCTGGTCAGAGGCACTGAAAGGATTTGGATGAGCTGAGAGCAAACACCAAGTGCTGTGCCAGAGGCTCTGGCTGCTGCTTCCTGCTGGTTAAGGGCACTGAAATAATGCAATGTAAAGCCTGAAAAATGCCCATTTGGGGAGCAGTGGGTGTCTCTGGGAATCCCTGGACAGTCACACAGTTGTGAGTGGTCACCTCCTGAGCACTGAGAAGCAGAGCCAGCACTGCAGGTCAGTCTGAGGTGACACATCACTGCTGATTGAAGTCTGTGTGTCTTTGCCTTTTCCATCCTCCAAATGTGGTTCTGAAGTGACAAGTATCAACATTTTCTTTTCAATTTCCACCTGTTCTGTTCCCTGTACAGAGCAATGGGCTTCTAAACTCTGGGTAATGAGAAGAATGTGTCTTTTGTGGGAAAAAAAATAACAGATTAAACTGTGGCAGATGCTTTCTGGGTTCATGGGACAGTCTGGGGTTTCACTGTCCTTCTCTATCTGTAAGTAACATTGTTCAGGCTTGCATCAATCTCATTTTTAATTAGAATCCCCTTTGAAATGGAAAATATTAAAGCAGATCTCTAGCAAGACTGGGAACTGCAGAGCCAGAGGGTTTTCAGATACTGCCTTGAAAAAAAAAAAAAAAGAAAAGAAAAAAAGAAAAAGCTATTTCTAATCCTTAAAATATTTGCCTTGCTTTATTTTCATATCTTGAAGACAAACAGGTGCTGTGTGCCCTTTATGATTCTCAAATATACAATCTCCAAGCCAGCAATCTCTAAAGCCTCCCGTTGTTTGTACAATTAGGGTGGGATTTTCGGAATCACTCAGTGTTGGTCTGTCTCTGCTCTCATTGAAGTCAAACTGCCGTTGACTTCAGTGAGAATGGTGTTAGATCAGTGCAGGACTGCTTTTGAAAGTCCTTCCCCCCACTTTTTTTTTTCAGTCACATCTGTGTACAATTGAGTAAAAAAGACCTTTGTAATATGCTTTAATTATTCTTTGTTGTTTTCATATAAAAGTGATTGAAAGGAAACCAGAAGGAAACCTATAATAATAATCTCGACTTTGATCTTATTTACCATAAATTATATGTTATGTTTTCCTTCTCTGTTTATGTAATTATATATTATTTTATGACAATGTAAGATAAATCACTGAAAACATGAGGCATAGAAATAATTAGGGAATGTGGAGGGGGAGAGCAGCCACAGGGGAAGGAACTCGACGCTTCGTGGTCTGAGGGGTTTCCAGTGCTGCTTTACAGCTTTGCTTTGGCTGCCTGGGAAAATCAGGAGACTTCATGTGAAAGGCTAGTGCTGAAACCTGGGGAATTTGGAGTAATGGCTTTCTGGATGTCACCTTGCCAGGAGACCTCAGGTTACTGCTCTGCTCTGACCCTGCGCTCTCTGCCCAGTTTTGTTCCACCTGCTCCTCCTGGATTTGGGCAGCTTTTTGGTTTCCAGTGTGTGTTTTAGTGGAGTTTCTGGTTAACTTGCTTCCTCTTGGGCAATACCAAAGAAAACCAAAGAGAACCAGAGCTTACTGCAGTGCAGGGGGATTGGAGAACCCTGATTCACCCAATTCAACAAGGCCAGTGTTTGCAAGGCTTGTCCTGTACAGCCCATCTTTACCCCTGGCTGTGGGGATTCAGTGCAGTGCTCAAGTGGGGATTTTATTTGTATGGTGTTCAGAATGTTTGCTTGGGTCTGTAGCAAGAGAATTTAGTTGAGGAGGAGCCTTGGCCACCACTTGTAGCTCCTCTCCACCTCCCTGTGCAGTGCAAGGCACGGAGGATTTTGGAGTCCAGTTCAGTGCAGGGGGAGGTGCCTGTTCTTTGGCAACAACCTCATCTCTTTGTTCACTCACCAGTAGATTCACCTGAACTGCCCTTCAGAGAGAAACACATAGATCCAGAGGGCAATCCTGCTGGCAAAGAGCACTTGGAAGCCCTCTTAGATGCAGGGGTGGTTTTGCCACAGGAGGACCTCTGAGTTGCCTTGAATTAAACTGTCTTTTAATAGCAGGGTTCCATTCCATCTTTAGACTCCTGGGATTATCGGTTCTGCTCTAAATATGTGTTTAGCATTAGAGTAAAATGTTATGTCAATACATGGCACAGGGGGGGCCTGTTCCAGCCGCCGCTGTTTCCACCACGTGTCACCCATTAGAGCTGGGCCTGGCCTGGGGCCAGGCTGGTGCTTGAGACACTCTAAATCCACAGTGGTCTCTGAGAGATGTTTATTAGCCCAAAGTGTGGCTGATCTGTTTGATAAACTCGATGGCATATTGTTCCTCTTAGTGCACTCTCCTGGTGTTTCTGTGTGAACAGGAGTGAAGGTGTCGGACTGTCGTAGTTCAGGAGTTACAGTCCCTCCCACGGGAATGGCCATGGATGGCAAATGCAGTGTGTGCTCAGGGCCTTCTGTCTGCTCCACTGGCCTAATCAACTGCACATAGTCAGGTCACTGTCTTGGACAAGTTCTTGGGTGGTGTTGGTGTTGGTGGTTGGGCACTGCCCAGGCTCCCCAGGGTTTGGGCACAGCCCCAAGGCTGCCAGAGCTCCAGGAGGGTTTGGACAACACTCAGGGACAGGGTGGGATTGTTGGGGTGTCCTGTGCAGGGCCAGGAGTTGGATTTGCTGATCCCTGTGAGTCCCTTGCAGCTCAGGATGTTCTGTGAAAGGATGGAAGGAGTGAGAGGTCGCCCTGCAGAGGCACCAGACACCCCCTTGTCCTCCCCTGTTGTTAGTCCTGGAAGTGCTGGTGTATCATAACACCATCTGGGTGTGCAAGGTGATGCTATGGAAATCTTGGCTTAGCCCTAATAAAATTATTAATCTATGAGTCCCCTGGGAGCTCTGAGTGCTCAGCTACCCTGTGCATGCACTGCTGCTTCCAGGAGGCAGCTTGGAATTAAATGTTCTTTAAGGTTTCACTTAAAAACAAAGTGAAAACCAGCGTGAAGAAGCTGAAGGAGAGAAACCCCAAGGGTGGAAACAGCTCAGAGCAGTGATGTGACAGCTACTCCAGGAATTGGGAGATATTTAGGATATAATTACTGTATATTAACGAGATGAGATCTACACAAAGAGCCTGATGAGCCTGCCAGAGAAATAAACCACAAAGTACTGGCTGGCCTGATTTATTTTTTTTTCCATCATCATGTTTTAAATGTTCATGCATACTGATTAAAATTTAGGTTAGGGTCTGCAGAGCTGTTGCCAAGTTTTGTCACTCAGGGCTTTTTAGATGCTGTAGATTTAACCCTCTGTCTGCCCTTTTGGTGGCCAACTGCCCAGATACTGAGGGCAGATAATGTTCTGCTGTGTCCAGCTTGAACCAATGCATTCAGACTTCCTGAGGAAAAAGCCACTTGAGTGCTTCTAAAATATTTATTTATCCAGGAGTCATCTTACTGAATTTACTGTTTGCTAAAACAGGCAGGACTGTGTTGGCCTGGCATGAGATGATATGTTTGAGTTCACTCTTTCATTCCTATGGAATGATATTTGAGATACACATTTTTTTTGGTTTTTCTAGAATATCAGGGGAAAATAATTTCAAGTGGAGAGAGAATTTCGCTGAACATCTGGGAGCAAAACGGGAAAAGTTTGATAAATGGCATCTTGCTGACATGTAATAGCAAGTAGCTGAGTGGAGGAATCTGGGGCATTGCAAATAAAAGGATTTTCCCTGCCTGTGGTTCAGTTGGAAATGCAGCTCCGTGCGTGTGTGTGACAGTAACAGATTATTCCGATTGTCAGATTGAAAAAAGCGAGAAAATTCAGACTTAGGTCATGCAGTAATCTTAATTTCAGGAGCAGCCGTGTCTGGGTGCAATAGAGACAGACATTTTTTCACTACTTAAGTCAGCAGAGGGGATTCTTGTTCAAAATTTATATTCTATTCAGGGATTGACTGCTATATTCAATAAATGGAAATATTTCATGCACTGAGCAGGGCATTGTCAGGTTACACTGACAACTCAACTGCCCAAGTTTAAATTCTTCCAAGTGTTGACTGTGCAACTCTTCGTCATTTTAGTCATTTTGTGTTTGAGACACACTGAGTTTAAAAACTGCACATTATTTGATTTTATCTGTTGCACATGGATACCTTTATCCATAAGATTAAATACCCTCAAATGAGGCAGAATCTCCTCACACACCCGAGTTTAAACTGCAAGTAACTCCAAGCAGTCAGACTTTGCAAACAGAAATCAAAATTGTGACTTATAAAAAAAGAAATAATCATCCCCAAGATATTTTCCAGAGAACAGACTTGAGCTCTGTAGATTTTTTCCCTTGCATTGCTCTACCAGTTTGATGTCAAAGGACATTTTTTTCTTCATTTCCCGTAATTGTCCCTGAAATGTAACAGTGAAACAAACCATTAGCAAAACACTGAGCTGTCAGAAGCAATCACTGGTTTCAGATCCGAGCGGGGCACATTCCCTGCTCCAGAGGTTCTCGTGGCTGTTTCCTGTAGAGCTTCTTTGTGAACCATCCAGCACTTCCAGGGCACTGTTGTGGTTGTGAAGATCTGACCTGTCCTTCCAGCACGAGCTCTGTGCGTGCTCTGGGTCCTGCCCAAGGACCCCCTCGGGGCTTTTCCTCCAGACCAGGGTCTCTGGGGGTCACTGGGACTGATCCCAACCACTGCACATCCTCCACAGCAAAAATTCTCTGTCAGCTGCCGGCCTCAGGATGACTGAAGGGCTGCCCAGTGCTTTGCCACAGTGCCAGGCAAAGCAAAAGGTTTGGGAGCAAACCCTTTTTCTTGTGAATGACTCTTGACTGAGCAGCCTGAGTTTGCTTCAGGAATATCAATAATAAGGTTGGAAGGCTTTGAGAGTTGTTGGGTTGGGTGCTCCCTCTGGGTGCTCCAGACAGAGCTTTACTGGGAACAAACCAGTGACAGGATGAGAGGGAACAGCCTCAAGCTGCACCAGGGTAGGTTCACATTCGACCTCAGGAAGAATTTCTTCATGTAAAACGTTGTCAGGTGTTGGAAGGGGCTCCCCAGGGGGGTGGTGGAGGCCCTATCCCTGGAGGTGTCCAAGATACAACTGGACATGATATTCAGTGCTCTGGTCTGGTTGACAAGGTGAGGATCAGCCACAGGTTGGGCTCGATGATCTTGGAGGCCTCTTCCAGCCCTGATGAGGAGTCACAGTTTCTGGATGGCAGTGGGGGAATGCAGGCTTAGGGTCCTCCCTCCAGAGCCCCCTTTACTGCCTCTGCTGCTGCCTCCCTGACCTCTTACACTCTGGTCCCTGCCACCCACCTGAGTCTTGTTCTTTCCCAGGTTTGGACAGTTCCACAGTCATGGATACACAAGGGTGATGCCCACTGCCAAATTCCCTGGCTTTGGAGTGTCCTGCCAGCAAGTTTTAAGCAGGATAACCTCAACATCTGAGCTTGAATGCCTGTACACACTCACTCTCACTAGTTTGGGTGCAGGACTTCTTAATATTCCTGGGAATGGTTAAATCCATAGGGAAGATGATTCAACATGAGGTTATGAGTGTCACCATGGATAGAGGATATTGGGAGCTGTGTTGGGCAGAATGATCTGTATCTGATTCCTGCTGCACTTACAATATGTAGATATTCCCAATTGTTACATAGTCATTATGTCAAAGTAATGGATGGAAAAGGTGGTTCCTGTAAACTCCATGTGCCTGGAAATGGAGCATCTCTCCCTTGATGTCCACTCTGAGTGTTCCCCTGGGAATGCAGCCTCAGTAAATATCACAACCAGTAATGTGACACTGCCAAGATGGAGACATGAGTTAATTGTGTCTTTTGTAGCATAAAATGTTAAATCAGCTTGCTGGAATAACATAGATTTTATCATGCAGTCATTTATCATATAATCACCTAAAATGTGTCTGCAGTTTGGCTACACTGAGCCTACTGTCAGTCTGACTGCTGGGAATTATGATTTGTTATGGTACTTTTCCTACATATTCACCATAATTGGGATCCTACCCCAAAACCTCAGACATAACGTCAGTAGAGAATGTGCTTTGTGTAAATACATCCTACACTTTCTGTAAGTAAATCTCTGCTTGTTATTGGGATTATTATTGTGCACACGTCGACCTGAATGGCTTTAGAGTTGTCTGGATGGCAAAGTTGGTTCAGCTTTTCCAATAATATCCTTGTAAAATGGATCCTGGAGAAGCCTGCAGGAATTCCAAGTGGATAGTGCTGCCTGAATTTTCCCATAGGCCGTGTTTAAAGTCAAATTGGGTTGTGACATTAAATAACACCATATGGTGTGTTCATTGCCTGCTGCTCCAACTGGAGCCTCGTTGCAGTTTCAGTAGCATTTTACAAGAGTTGATTGATTTTGGGGTGGGTTATAGGTTCTGGGAAGTTAAATGATCTGGGAAAAAAACGTGGTGTTTGTCTTTTAAAGACCAGGAGTGCAACATTTGCATGGGCTGCTTGTGTTAATATAAAACTGGGGGGCTCAGCCTGGAGAGAAGGAGGGACCTTCTCACTCTCTACAACTCCCTGAAAGAAGGTTGGAGCCAGATGGGAATTGTTTTTTTTCTCCCAGGTAACACATGGCAGGACCAGATGAAATGGGGAGGTATATATTGGATATTAAGAAAAAATTCATCACTTAAAGGGTGGTGAGGAATTGGAACAGGCTGCCCAGGGCAGTGATGGAGTCACCATCCCTGGAAGTGTTCAAAAAATGTGTGGATGTGGCATGTGAGGACATGGTTTAATGGTAAACATGGTGG
Organism: Neodrepanis coruscans; assembly: GCA_013400695.1. Taxonomy (NCBI): domain Eukaryota; kingdom Metazoa; phylum Chordata; class Aves; order Passeriformes; family Philepittidae; genus Neodrepanis; species Neodrepanis coruscans. The sequence goes on from VYZS01047323.1 coordinate 169,055, forward strand.
TGATGCCCTTAAGGATCTTTTCCAGCTGTAACAATTCCATGATTCCCTGTTTGTGTGTATATATAATTGTGTGCATCTAAAAGCTGTGTCAGACCTGTCAAGAGCAGAACTTGGAATCAAACTCTCCCTCAAATGATGCACTTTTGGGGCCTTGAGCAAACTGGTTTTGTCCTTTGGGTACTTTCCTTTCCAAGGCAATGCCCAAAGCATCAATGCAAACTATCAAAGCTCCAAAAAACCATTTTCCTTGTATCCCTAAACCTTCAAAAATAGAGATTAAAGCACCTGCAGATGCACACAGGACATTCCACACAGGCTTTCCGGGAGCCTTTCATTTTGATTCTTCCTTTCTGTTTTTTTTTTAATTACAGTTCTTTGAGGTTCCATTTGACTCCAACATGAACAGGACAAAGAACAGGCCTCTGGTGCGAGGACAGCTCAGGTAAGGCACTGCACACCTGCTCTGGCTGAGGAGAAAGGAGTCTCCACGCTGCTTTTATCTGTTTCCAAGTTTCTCTGCCTCTTCAGATGACAAAAAATAAAACTTTCAATCCAAAGGCTTAAGGAAGAAATTCGCCCCTTTGTTCTTGGCTGTTTCTTTGTGTTTCTCGTTTTCATGTGAGAAGTTTGGGCAATCAGCTGTCCTTAAAAACACTGAATTTCTCAAGTCAGCTGAATTTCCCCTCATGTTACCTATTTCTTCATGTGTGATAAGTACATGCATGTCATGCTAGCACACATTTATGTTCCACTGAACTTTGTTGTGGAACAATAAATCCTCCACATTTCCCATCTAAGAACAAACATGAAAATATATGTTGTTTTTAGTACTCACATTTATCTGTTACATCACAAATACTCAGTTGAAACTCCCAGCAGAGATACTTACAAATCATTTTCTGGAGGGGTTTGGTAAGGCCCCGTGTTGCCTCTGCCTTTTTTGTGTGTTTAGCTGGGTGAAAACTCAAAATTGTGACGTCTTATGAAATGAATGTAAAAATTTGTCATCATTAGGTTTGTCATCATCTGTGAGTAAATTCCTCCCCCTGCAAAGAAGCCCTGCATTAACAAAGGGATTTCCTTTAAAAAAAATAAACCCCTTCATTCCCCCTGATTTCTGGATTATGTATCAGCTCAGTCTCCCAAAGGCTGTTTGCCAGCTAAAAAAGCAAAGTGGAAAAGAACATCAAGCAAAAACCTCTAACTTATTTGCAAACTGAAACTGAAGGCCCAATTCATAAATGATTCAACAAACAATTTTAGGATTGCGTTTCCATGATTTGTGCCAAGGATTATTTATAACAAAATTATGTTTTCCCTTAGGCTTCAGCGAACAGTTGGTCCTATTTATTTCTGTGTTTTATCCATCACCTTTGGAGGACTGAAAAAAACCTGATAGATGAAATTACAAGAAAATTGAGACAAAATAGTCAAGTGAACCTTGGGGGTAAATTCACTCTCATGGTAAATAGTTAGAGCACTTCAATAAACTTGTTCTGATTTGTTCTCGGAGATGGTGCTAATTACAGATTCCTGAGTTGAGTTAATTTTATTTAAAAACATATTTTAGGGACCACTGCAGTGAGGGCATCTGTTGTACATACAGTAAGTCAGGCTTAACTGTGCATTTCAAGGGAGCTGCACTTCTGCTCCCTTCCATGTGGTCCTTTAGCCCTGGGAGAAGAAACACTTGTTAGGAAGAAAGATGAGAGGGGGAATGTTTTTTTATTTTTTTTATTTTTATCATAGTCTACTTGTGTGGCTTGCAGTGCTTTTGGAATCAAAAATTCAACTAAGAAACTCTCTGTCAACTTTTGATTCAGAGAAAGCAATTTATTATGTGTCTCCAGTGTCCTTAAATGAACTCCACCGTCATCTGGATGCACCACAGATTGGCAAAACCATATTTCATGGATTTTCTGGCTTCCCCCCACCACCACCACCTTCATATTTGCTTTCACCACAAAATGGTAATGTTGGGGACTTTGTGTAATCACTCCTCAATCTATCTACCTGACTGTCAACAGCTAATTTAAAGTTCTTTCAAGTGTCACTTCCCTTGACTAATGCTGCCCCTGCTCCCTGCAGACCATGGAACACACAGCCCTTGGCTGGGGTTGTTTCTTCTGCCAGAGGAGAATAATCCAGTGCAAGTGATCCAACCTTGTTATACTTTGCCACATATTCCCTGGTGTTCCTTGAACTCTTTCCTTCCTGGCTGATTAAATACACCCCATAAGTGGTTATGCCAAAACCAGTCAAAGGCAGACGAGACAGGGATGGATAAATAGTACGTAAGAGACTGGTGTCTTGGCTCTGGGAAGGCATCCAGAGAGCTTGGGGTATGTACAGAGTTCTTGCCCAAAATTTGTCTGACATTTGAGTTTTGACATTTTCTTCTCTTTAGCCGCTTCATTTCCTGAATTATTTGCTGCTTTTTTGGATTCTGCTGCGTTACAACATCTGTGCTGTCCAGTGTAAATGAGACATCATTTTCTGATCCATCTTCATGTGATTTCCCTCCTCTTTTTTTCCTTCCTTTCCTTGCTTTTTGTTTACTTGGCATAGTCCTTGATACAGAACTGGACATTGTGAGTAGCAGCTTTTGTCCTGAGCTTGAGATGCCTCTTGAAGAAGGAGAGGGCTGTTAACTCTCCCTTGTGTTGGCTCTGCACATCCTTGGGAAGGCTTTCAGGGCTGGCTTTGATGTGACTCCTGCCCACTGAGAAACTGCACTGAGGCCAGTGAGAGTTTTTATAGAGGTTGTGCCATCACAAAGAAAATTCTTAAATGCTTTGAGCTTAGGCCAGAATCAAACTGGTAACCTCCAGTGAGAGGTCCTTGGAGTTACTGAGTCATCCAGTCCCTGGATGAGCTGGAGTCTCTGTTTCTGATAAGCTAATTCATGGAACTGGCTCGTTAGGAAATGTTAATTTTTCATGCAGAATTTATTCCCATGTGTTTCACTTTGTGGCCTCCATTTGCAGCTTCAGCCCTGAGTTTGTTTAGCTTTAAGCCCAGCTTCCAATCTTTCTCCCCTTCCTTTCTGCCTGAAGCCTTCACTGTGAGAAAACACCACTAGCCCCTCTCTCAGGGGGTTCATTTCCCTGCATACACATTCAAATGGTTCCCAAATCCCCACATCAGCCTTTTCTATGAGTTACTGAGGTCTTGGGATCAATTGAGGCCCTCAGAAGCTTTTAAAGAAAATCTCTTTGGCCAGAGCTGTGCTGTGGGGTGTGGATGTCACCACAGCCATGGAGGTCTGGCTGGGGACAGTGACACTCAAGAAGTGTCTCAGCTGGGCAGCTTGGGCCTGTCCATTGCACCCTGTGAGACAGGAGCCACTTCTGCAAAGATCTCAGGGGGGTGGGATTTGGAAGAGGAATTGTCCACCATCCTTTGTGATGTTGTCTCCATATTACATCAGTTTGATGGTGAAACTTAGAGGCTCAGGGGGCCCCTGCTCTGTATTTTATGTTATTTGGCCTGGACAGTCCATACACCCAAGGACTCTGCAGAGCTGAGACTGCTGACTGTAAGGACTGGAGCACATACACCTTATTTACCAGCCCCAAACCCACATCTGGTGCCCCCAAGGAATCTTCTGACGCTGTTGGTAGAATTGTGACAAATAGCACCTGATAGTTCATTGACTGCTTGCTTTACAGTGTCCTATTTAATTTGTAAGGCTTGCAAAAAATGTTCCCTTTGAGCAATGAGACGTAACCATCCTTATTCTCTATTCAGAGAGTAATCAGAGACATCCTGTTGCAAAAATAACAAGAGTTAGACCCAAACACAGCACGCCACTGAGCACCATCCATCATTCCTGCCTGCCCACATGTCCTCCTCCCTACTCTGACCCCTCAAGTCTTGTTTGGAAATGCAAACAGCTTGAGATGTTCTTCATACTTGGGCTGCAGTGTTAAACTCATTGAGTGTATTTGTGTTCTGCATTATAACAACAGCTGATACTGGTTTTCCTGCTATGACTTGGTTTCGTGTCATTGATGAGGGAAAATTTCATGTGCTCGCACAACCTCAGATTTGACTGAAATGGCAGCAGCTTTTCCTGGTTTCCTGTTGGGTGTGATTTATTCCCTTGCTTTTTAAGGTAATGGATTTAATTTTCCTGCAGATTAGTTTAAATAAATCTCCAGTATGAGCTGCAGTAGCTGAGGGAGCTTAACCTGGAGGATGACAAGTGTCCTGCTCCATTATGTTGTACAAAGTGACAGTTTTGATCACCCTTTTACCCAGAACTGCACACACTCCTGTGAAAAAGTGACTGGTTTATGAAGTTAGGGATCTGCTGTGCTAATCACTCATAAAAAACTTCATGGCTGTACAGGAATAGTTTTTCATCTTCAAAAAACAGGACCTCAAACAGTGTGTTCTAAATAACCCATTCATGGCCATGTGGCCACCATTTGGTTCTTCTCCAGTGGTATTTTGCAACTTGAAATTGTTTTCTCCATGGAATCCTTTGGCTTTGGCTGCAGCAGCTGCCAGGGAGTGGGGCTGGGGTTTTTCCCTTGCTTCATCTCCAGATTTTATGTCCTCTGGACCATGGAACATTGTCCAGGCAGCCTTAGAGGATAGTCCAGGCTGGAAGGGACCTCAGGAGAGCTGTGGACCGATCTCCTGCTCACAACAGTGTTGGCTCTTAGGTCAGACCTGGTTCGTCTTGCCCCAGACTCCTTCAATATAACAGCTTTAAACTGAAAAAGCGCAGGTTTAAATGAGATTTAGGAAGAAATCCTTCCCTGTGAGGCTGGGGAGGCCCTGGCATAGGTTTCCCAGAGAAGCTGTGGCTGCCCCATCACTGGGAGTGTCCAAGGCCAGGCTGGAGCCACCTGGGACAGGGGGAGGTGTCCCTGCCCATGGCAGGATGTTGGAACAAAATGGTCTTTAGGATCCCTTCCAAACCAAACCATCCTGTGGTAAGAAGAACATGCTTATGAAGGAATTTGATTATCATTATGCAGAATATTTCCACTCTCAAGCTTGCTTATCCTTATGCATTTAAGTCTTACTAACATGGAGAAGAAGGCACACACAGATAATGCCTTGAATGTTTCAATAGAAATGAATCTTTGGTTTTGGTGAATATTTTTTCCAAGAATCCCATTAACCCTCTCCCTTGGCAATGCCAGAGGATCTGTATTCTCTCTATGAACTTCCCATTTCTTATGGTCACAGTTAATGGTTATTTGAAATAACGGGGGTAGTGACACTTCTTCTTGTTGACATCTCTGAGTGGAGCATTGACTTGGCTCAGTTTAAGCCATGAGCCAAACTCTTGAAGAATCAGACCAAAAAGAGCTCAGTGTTTCTCACCTATGGCTTATATTTATGAGTTGTAGTTACATCTTCAGATCTGTGAGTTGGACATTCATGGACAGAGAGAAAACTACCACATGTCAAACCTTATTTATTCAAAACCACTTCTTGACTCCAGACTGTGTAAAGCTGAGTTTTCCACTGGGTTGCCTGTAGCAGACCTCCTGTTACAAGTGTAAAAAAACCAGTCCAAGCTGAAAAAAAATGTGTGTGCATTTGAAAAGAAAATTCCTCCTGTAATCACTGTGGATAACTCGAGGTAATTAGCTTGATTCTTTGCTTGCTAACACTAATGCAAATCAGGAATGCTCCTACTGATGTTAGTGGAGCTGCACTGATGGAAGTGAGGGGAAATCCATGTCCTGGGCTTATGCTGAGACCTGCACTAAGCGTTTCACCAGCCCTGGTTTAAGGCAGCATTTTAAAACCTCCCCAAGGGTCTCAACACAACTTTGGGTCCCATTTAGGGCTCAGCCCCTGCTTAGCTGGCGGCTCTGCTCCCTTGGGTGGTCATTCCAGACAGGTTTCATTCGACTTAAGTTAAAACAAATAAAACAAAAACTCCATAAATCTGCAGTTCTTCGAGAATAATCATTTTTAAGAGATCAGATGCTCGTTCCCTGCAGGGGAACATTCTGATATTTTGTTTAGAAAATACCTCATTTTAAAGGGACTGCCCTGAGATCTTTCTGAATGATAAAAATGTTTCTTTTTTCAGTGGGAGGCTTTCCTCTTGTTTAAACAGGGCACAATTCAAAGCAGACACCACCACAGCAGCCTTTTCAAGCATTTTTTTTATCGTGCTTGTATTCAGGCTTTATTATTTGAAAACAAGTAAATGCATTCCTTCCCCACCACCACCTTTCTGCTTTCCTTTTTTTTTATTCCCACCCTGTGTTTTCCAGAAGCTGTCATTGCCTGTGTTTGGTAAACAAGAAATTAGAAAGGCAGCTTTTTATTTTTGACATGTACAATTGCTTGTAAAAATGTACCTCTTGCCTTTTGAAACAGTGGGGTGTTTTTTTGTTTTTTTCCTGGCGTGGCCATGTCACGGAGAGGTGTGGGGGGGAGAAACCTGGAGGCTAAAACATAGTTTAATGGGAATAAAACCCACATCAAAGGATGGTCTAATGGAATGATATAGTGCTTACTGTGTCACTTTCCCAAAGGGGATATGGATGACAGTACTTATATTTCAATTATCTATTCACTGCCTGCGTGGGATGTTGATTAAATGGTTCTAAGGTATTAGAGGCCTTTTGTAGAATGCACAGAAAAATGGTGATACTGCACATTATCCTCAGATCAAAATGTGTATTAGGAGGAAATTATAGAGCTCTAACTACATATATATTTTGTTTCTTAGGGCGATAGAGAGGGTTGTTTTATTAACTCCACAATTAAATTCGTTTCAGTAGAAGCGAAGCAATTGCTGCTTCTCCTGCCCAGGTCTCATTCTGCCACAGCTCAATCCAGACATTCCTTTGCAGGCAGCTCTGTTTGGTAAATATAAATCCTGCAGAAACACTTGACCCCTCCTGCCTTGCTGCCTTTCAGCTCAGCCAAGGGGCCTTTACCCCCAAATTATTTCTGTGCATCGTTAATTGCAGGCGGGACAGTTGATAAATCGGAGAACATTGTGCCTCGCCCCACGGTAGGAAACATCCCAGATGCTCATGTATAAACCAGGAGTCACGGTGCATTTGGCTAAATAGCTGCTCCATCTGCTTGTGGGGAAGGCTGTGGAGAAGTGATACGGGCTCCTAATGGAGTTGTCTTATCCTCTCATGTCAGCTCCTCGCCGGGGGGCAGAGCCCAGGGAGCTGGAGGGGACCGAGCTATTGTGCACTAATCCTGCCATCTTTGTGTCCAGTATGAACAGGCCTCCTGGACACTGATTGGAACCATTGCCCCTTTCCCTTTTTAACTGCCTAGTGATGAGTCATTTTCTCCAGAGGTGATGTTAAAGTGAGTTTTTACACGAGCAAAATTAAACCTCCATGCGCCAGATCCTTTCTCAGCTTAGGGGTGATGCTCTCCTGATGCTCTTCTTCCTGTGTCTGTCAAACATTTCAGGTTCATGTTTGTAAATTTGGGCTTAATGCAGTCAAACCCCGACACTTTGTTCCCTGTATTAGTATTGAACCTTATCTGGTGTAACCACAACAGCTCCATCATTCACCCTGTGCCAAGTGGGGTAGGAAATGTCACCGCTCAACAAGTCCATTACGGAGCTGCCTCTGATTAGAAGCTGCAATACCCTGAGATCTGTTTACAGTAAGTCATGTTACAAGTGCATTTCTCTCTTGTGAAGGACAGAGTTTATCATGTCTCATACAAGTTATAACTTACACGTTATCAGCTTCACAAGTCAGATATAAAAGAGGTTTTTCTTACACTTTAATTAGCTGTGTGAGCACAGATGCTGGCTCACTGCTCTTTGTGACTGGGGAAGCTGCATTCCTGAGGTTGAGATATGTGGAGAACCTCTTTGATATGTTTTATTTAATTTATTTTTTTTTTTCCGCTAGGGATGTAGCATCACAAGGAATATTAAATTATAAATCATGCTGGAAAGGAGCGTGAGCCACAGTGACTCCTGTTGCTGCCTGGGTGACAGTAATTGTGTTCTCTTCATGCACTCTGGTGGTATAGGAAGGGTGTTTTGTTTTGCTTTTCCACCATAACATATATAAAATAAAACTCCTAATAGAGTTTTTTTTTATTTTAAAACTCCAGGCCCTTATAAATAGTCTCTCTCCATCTTTCCTGTCTGCTCACTTCAGGTCCTGGAATGCCTCAATTGGGTCACCCCGGGGCAGGAAGGAGGATCTGGCTGAGCTTCTGCTGGTGTCCAGAGCCTTTGCTTCTTGTCCTGCTCTCTGTGGCTGTAGGGAATAACTGAATTCCTTCATTTTCCTTGCTCCTGAGAATGTGTTCAGGTGCACTGATCCTGTGCTGGTCTATTTTTTCTCTTTTATTTTTTGAAGAACAGGTTGATAAACACTCAGTTTTCTCCATCTGAATGGGATTGAGATCTGGCCTGAGACTTCTTTACCCACTGCTTTCCAGACGTTGGCTGAGGGCTCAGCAGAAGCACATGTTAGATTTAATCACTCTAAATCACAGAAAAATGTTTCTGGAGGGACCATATTATCCATCCTGTTTGTCAGCTCATGTCTGGCTCTTAAACAAAGAGAGAACTGAGATTTTGAAGTGAAATGAATGGATCACTTAACTGCCATGTTCTAAGGTTAGGTTTGTTAGGTTAAAGAGGAGGATTTAGTTTAAATATTATGGGGGACATTTTTCAAATTTACTGTAGGTTTGTCTTGTAAGCACTTTAAAAAAATATTTACATTTTCCTGACTGCAGGGAAGCTGTGAATATTGTTATTCACCCTTTCACTCCTACCTAACAAAGCCATATACCAAGGAGTGTGTTGATGCTTTGCAGGGTTGCTCAGGGTTGTTATGATTAACATCCTGGTGTGGATAACAAGTGTAAGAAGAGCATAAACATTTTGTAAGTATAGGTTCTTTTCATCTGTAATTTTTTACTTCCAAGTGAAGTGAGAGTCCCAATTGGAGCTTCTGCTTAATAACAAAGGGCAGCATAAAAAGTTTGATTTCTGTCTGAACATGGTATTTCTAAACTGCAAGTCTCCCTCATCCCAAACCTGGGGTGCTTTGGGATCAATCCTCAGAGCAGGCTCTTGAACCCATGAGCCATGAAAAACCAGTTTTATTTCCATGGAGTTAAACTGGTCAAAATGAGAGTAGGAGATGTGTAGGGTGGACTCTTGATTCCTCTGCCTTTGGCTGAGTTGAAATTCCTCAGCCTCATCTTGGCATCCACGTGGTGCCTTTGTGGAAACTTTCAGCAAAATCGATCAAGCCAATTTTGATTTACTCAAGCATAAAAAAGAGAGATGTGTCCCTTTCAAGATGAAATGATTGTTCTAAATCCACCGTGTTTGTTTATGAGAGTTTTAAAGCCCCTTGCTCTGGCAGGGGAGGCAGAACATCTGCAGCTCAGGAGTGAGGGGAACTAATTGCCCCCAAATTGGTTAAAATACAATGTTGGTTATGCTTTTATACAATAGTGATACACAGCCATGTCAGGGAGGCCTGGGCTCCATGCTTGGATTTCTCTTTGGGAGAGAGATTAATTGATACAGACAGGTGATACTTTATCCTGGGCTGTATTTATTTACCCTAAATACACTTCTGGGCAAGTATATTTGATAGCAAAGAGAGATGATTGGCAATTTAGAGCCAAAACTCCGAGAGGCAACTCCAGGAGGAGACTCAGCCAGTGGTAAGTGTTTATCCATCCCTGAGCTCCCTTTCTGCCAAGTTCTCACTGTATGACATTCCTTGGGAGATTTAGACATCACTCAGTGAATCCTTCCCTCTTTCCCTTGGATGGTCCAACTGTCACTCCACCTTCCAGGTTGGTGCTGATGGGCCTGGCTGAGCCCTGTGGACAAAGGAAAGGCATTAGGGGCGATTGCTTTCACAGAGATTTGCATTTTAAAGAGGTTTAGCTGAGGCTCAGGTCTGTAAACTCTTTTTCTGCAGACACAATGGTGTGGTGGTGCACTCACGGTTTAAGTGTCTTTAAATGCTACACATTAACCCAGCGTTAGGCTTTTTGGGAGCACCTACAAGTCTCATATCTCCTCTTACACTGAGTTCCTCCTCAGCTCTGATCTTATGTTACAAGTTGGAGTTAGAACTTTTCCACTTTTTTTTTTCCCATTTGGGGAATAATTACCAGAAACCAAATCACAAAAAGCCACTTAGAAAAACATAAGCAGAATTGCCACAATTTTGTTCTGGCAATCTGAAAAACAGTGTAGTGTTACACCCAGTTAAAGGGGATTTGAGAGAAAATTCAGTATTTGGAGTACATGGAGAGCCTGATCTGCCACAGCAACGTGTTTTTGGGGATGAGGTACCAGACACTGACAGAATGCAGCTACTACTCCTTAACCTGTGAAGACAAAGTTAAATAATTCATTAAGATAAATAAAAGGCTTGACAAAGCTCCCCATTTGTTTGCACTTCCTAAAGGACATCTTGTCTGTCTGCAGTGGTAAATGATAGACAAGCTGTATTCTCCTATTTGCAGTTGATGGGGAAAAATTGAATTCCCAATTAAAAGTGTAATTTAGTTTCACATTTTAGTTTTAAACTACATCATCCTTCATCCCTTGTCATGACTCATGAACTTTCTTGCGTGACTAAAAGAGAATAAATGAATATCTATTAAGGTCTTTCTTGACACTTTTCCCTTAAAATAGGACCGTTTTAGCTCATTGATAGATATGTTCAGTTTAATATAATTCTGGTACTTTGCAAGTTGAAGGCTCAATTAGCAGGTTCTTGGGTTTTTCTTAGTGTTCAGTCACAATATACCTGTGGAAAGGAATATCAAAAGTGAAAGCATGAATTGCTTGTGTTTAGTGAAGCTTCTGACTGTTGAATCAGAGATACATGAAGGAAATAGAAGTCTGGCAGTATGTCCATTCTGCCAGTGTTAAAGCTATTTTTTTCCTTTTAATTGGAAAGAAATGTTCCCTTTGAAACTAATCCAGTCTGTAATTGAAAGTAGTTGAATGGAAAAATATTTTGCTTTGAGTTTTAAAAACTGCTGCCTCAAAGCTGCACTAATTAGGGGTCATAGTGTGTTAGAGAACCCCAGAATGGTTTGGGTTGGGAGGGACCTTAAAGACCATCTAATTCCAACCCCCTGCCATGGGCAGGGATGCCACCCACAAGACCAGGTCATCATTTAACCATTTTGATTTAAAATCTCACATCTGATTCTTTTTTTTACCAGATACATCCCCAGTCTGCCTGTAGAGCTCTTTGGGAGTTTTATCTAATGACTGTTGCAAAAAAAAAAAAATTAGAATCATTTTAGTAAAGCCACCAGTGATGAAGCTACTGATCCAGGCAGTGCTATTCCAGTTTCAGTTCCCATTAGTGGTGTTGTTATTACGATAAAACTTTTACAGCTGACAATGGTCATGAGCATGGGTTTTATTACTAAATACATAAATATGCAGCCTGAAAGGATTTGTGTGGAAAGTTCAGATTTAATTTCAGAGTTGGGAGATTGCCATTGCTCAGCGTTCTGCCCTGATTACTGATTGCTTTTGAATGCTCTGGGCTCAGAAGCTGTGGGAGGGGATTTTTTAACCTTCAGTCAGAAATAATTTCAGGGATGCTACCGATGCTATTTGGGGCAAAATGTGCCTTTTCCAGCTTTCTGGCTGCTTTTTTTTTTCAGTCAGCTGACTCAGAGGCACTGGTGCCAGCAGACAACCCCACTGCTGGTTCCAGGCATGTGTCCACGGGCTGGAAATGTCACAAATGCCGTCCAGATGTGTGTCTAAAGGAGATGGCCCTGTGTCCCCAGCACCTGAGTCATGGGAGCTTCTGTAAAGGCTTCACAACCTCCTTGGCTCATTGTGTCTCTTGGGGTTGCCTGCTCTAACTCCTGCAGTTGATGGCCTTTCCTGAGGAGAGTCCAGCAGTTCTTGCATGTTGATCTTAAAAAAAATGAGTAGAAGTTTTTAAAAATCCCTTGGCTGATGCTCCTTGGCTGAGGGAGGTGCCCAAGTCATAGCCCAGTAGAGGGTGACATGGTGACCACAGGCCCAGCTCCCGCCCTGGGACTTGTTTTCAGCAACTCTTGGTGTTGCTTGGGTGCAGGAATTGTGGAGATGCCAGGAGATGAGCAAAACTAAATCAACTGCTGGGGAGAAGGAGGGTTTTCTGCCCAGGGTTAGGTAGGAATCTCCATGGACATCCTCTCCTCTTCCTGACCCTGAGCTACTGCAGCCACAGGAACCTTCAAAGGGGCGTGACTTGCTTTGTGTAACCTTTTGTTGCTCTTGGAAAAATGAGAAGCCTTCAGGCTGATGGTTTTGTCTGAGTTTGTAAGTGGCTTCAGAAGCCTTAAGAACTTAGAGCTGACCTGGAAAAAATTAGGAAGAAGAGGAGGGGGCTTCCTCCAGCAGCCCAGGACTGACGAGTAGTCTGGGGACATTTTTAGTACCTACAGATTCCAGAAATAATAAGCAACTTATGCTTCCTCCTGAAATCTGATTTTAATTATGGCTTTGGAACAGCCTTTGTGCACTGGACTCATATCTCAGCCTGTGATGGTGAAATGCAGTTGCAGATGAGAATCACACTTGTGTTCTTTGTCTGCCAAGTGCCTTCTCCTGAGCTCCTGCTATTTCCAGCCCGTCTGTGCTCGAGCCTCATTCAGGCTGTTCCTCTTCTTATTACAACAAATTGTTTTGACACCACATGCAGATGGAATTTGAGCCCAGAGTAGCAATATTGAGATTAATTTGAGCTGTCAGTCTCACCTCTATTGTCCCACTGTTTACCTGCCACCCTGGAAGATGCTGAAGTCAGGGATAATTGAGGGCCATTTCCGTGGCTGAGGGAGGGGATGAAGAACAGTGGCTTTGCTGAACCTGAGTCTTGGATGACATGGAAAACTCCCCAAAAACCAAACCCAGCTTTAATCTCATCAAAACACAAGTAAATCACAGTTAATTAAAGGGTAAAATCTGTGCAGAGTATTTGCTGTTACTAAAATCCCAGGCAGAGGAATGTGAGGAGATGCATTTGGCTTCGTTTGGATGTGGAAATGACTCTAAATAAAGTTCCTTCTCTTCCCAGTCTCCTTCTCCCCTAAGCCCATGGCTGGATTCATCCTTCACCATCCCTTTCCTACTTATTTTAGATGATCACTCTGCACTTGGCAGAACAGATCCCTGGCCCTGTGGCCGAAGGGACAGTTGTCAATAATAATGAGATCTAATACAGAATAATCAAGCAGGAATTCAGATGTTGCAATCCATTAAGGTATTCTGGGCATGCTGCAGCTAAACAAAAGAGCATTGTTGTTTGGAGGTTTTTTAGTTTGCCCTTTTAAAAGTGGATGACGTGTCTATAAAAGGGTTTTGACAGACAGGGAGAAGACAGGATTTGTTTTATTACCTTTTGTATTAAGCTTTGAATCTAATTTTCAAATATAAGCACTTATGTTTCACCTGGAAAACACAGCCAGTCTTAAATGGACACTTACGTTCAGGCTTGTGCTTTTATGTAAATATGTTTGGCTTGCCCAGTTTCCCATTAACACAAGGTCACAAATTAAGTTGCTTATGTATTTACATAACATCTGAACATGAATTGCACACATGTGCTGATTGCATGAATGTGCCTATTCAGGATTCATATGGGCTTTGTGTCTGCATTTGTATGTGAGTGTCAATCTATTCACAGGGAGAGGTCAAAGCAGTAGATGCTGATACAGGAATTTTCCATGTTTCTAAATATTGATAGGTTTTAAGAGGGAATTTGTTTTTTTGGTTGTTTTTTTAAAAAAAAAATCTTTAAACTTTTCCCCTATTTTTAACACTGTTTTTTAAATTATGGTTCAAACTCTACTTTGTCAGTTGTCTTCACAAAATATTTTGCCAAAGACAGCACAGAAAAGCCTGTGTAGTATTGCCACTATTGATCTTTCTAGGCATTAAACCTTCTAATGCTGCTGTGAAATAGGTTAAATAGTATATTAATTTTATAGATGGGCAAATGCTTTAATTTGTTTTCCTCTCTCAATTTTTTCAAGCAAGACTGTGAGTCAATAAGTACCATTATCCGTGGCTCTGGAACCTATGAAATAAATGTATTTCCTGCAGATGTGTGTAAGGTCGTTATTTATATTGAACCAGAACATCTGTAAGTGGCAACTATTTGGAGATTCTTTTATTGCACATGAATTAAAATCATGTCTGTCATGACTGCTGCAATGCCCATCCCTGCCTCTGGATGAGGGTCCACCTGGACACCTCCTGGTCATGTGTGCAGGGAATACCTTGGTCCTTGGCCAGTCCTTCCCAGTCTGACCAACAGCATCTCCCAGGACATCTCTGTGTCAACAGAAGTTTGGAGCTGAATGAGGGGAAACCTGGCTCTCTTTTCTTCCTCCTGCTCCTCTTGGATGCTCTCAGTGGATGATTGGGGAGGGTCTGTCTTGAGTAAATTCTTTGGCAGAGAAGTCACAAAAAGCAGATCAAGAAAGGTTTGGTTATTCACTGGTCAAGCTGGAGTTCTCTAAAGCTTTTAGCTGAAGAGAAATGTCTTTTAGCAGTATTATTTTGGCATTTTTGTTCCCAGTGGAGAAGAAGAATGAAGCAGAAGTACCAGGTTTGGGTTTCTCTTTAGGAGGTTCCCTTTGTGGTGACATTCTGGGTATTTCAGACTTGAAATTTGAAGAGAACTCGTTTGGCACTTGCAGTATTTTTCCAAAGCCTGATTTTAATCAGCCAAATAACTGAAACCAACTCCTCCCAAGAATCCATCATAAACCCTCATTTCTTACTCAAGATGTTTGCTTTCTGAGCGAGCTCCTTGGCCACTTTTCCAGGGAACATTGCCTTTTTTTTCCCATGGGAGCGATTCCCTCAGCACAAGTGAACGCCCATGAGTGAAATGGGGCGTGTGCACCAGCATCTGTCACCAGCCTGCACTTACTGCAAGGGCTGGATTAGGGAGGAGGGAAACCAGCAGAGACCCCTCAGCCACTTGTTTCTACCACAGGAGAATTCCCTGGCACTGGGTTACCCAGGACTCCTGGGATGCACCCTGGGGTTCATGGTGGCATAAGGAACTGTGTGGACAAATCCAGTGACAGCTCAGCATCAAAGCCTTTCTCCTGCTCCAGAAAGAGATCATTAAACTGCTGTGATTTAAACCTAGACTTAGTCTTATCTTCTTAAAATCCTGGTAGTCATTAAAGCACAAGGAGCAGCACCAGTGGCTGAAATCTCTCTAGGTTTTCCTCAAATATTCTCTCTTTCCCAATGAGGAGTTGCTTGTACTTCTCCCAGACTATGACATATTTATGTGAGAGAATGAGTTGAATTCTCCTCTACCTCATGTCTCGCCATGAAAGCAAAGCCCTAATTTCTGATTGCAGTGTGTCTGTAATGCCAGAGAGTATTTTATGAGGCAGAAATAACAAAGCTGAGTCATCTCATCACAGTTTGGCTTTCTAATCTCAGTTGGAGTTTTAAGGGCAGGCACTTGTAAGTCAGACAATTACTCTTCTTTCTTAAGGAAACACTGGGGGAAGTAGAAAATGTGATGCTTTCAGGATGTCTAAAAGTAAAGTAATTCTGTTGCTTATGAGGAACCTCAGTGACTTGAATGAGCCCTCCCTGAGAGCATTGAGACACTGATCAAACTGCCTCAGATTGCCCAGAGAAGCTCTGGCTGCCCCATCCCTGGAAATGTCCAAGGCCAGGATGGAAGGGACTTGGAGCAACCTGGGATAGTGGAAGATGTAGAAACAAGAGGGACTTGAAGTTCCAACCCAAATCAGTCTATAATTGTGTGCTGTGCCTCCAGAAACTTCCTTTAAAGAGGCAAAAATGAAGAAACTGAGAAAATAAAATACGTTCTCATCCACCAGAACAAAATTACTTTTTTGAAGGTCTCAACCATGTAACTTCATCCCTCCCTTTTGATAAAGCTTTGTTTTTTAAAGGTATTTTTCTGATCCATTGGTTGGAAATGAAGGAAGCAGAGAGCTGGGATCAGGGCTGGCACTGCAGGGCTCTTGGTGCTGCAGGGCAGCAACGTGGGAGAGAGGCAGAGCTGGAGGAAGGCCTTGCTCTCCCATAAGAGCCATGGAGGGCTCATGGTGTGTGTTGTTCACTGGAACTGGAGACACATAGATGAGTCTTCACTCTTGATTAGTGAGCAGAGTGCTGCTTGCATTAGTTCACACTGTGCCTCATTGATGGCCAGGGCCCCCCCAGGGTCACACTGCTCTGTTGTCGCCTCCAGAGTGCATTGTGTGAATCTGGTGTTTACTGTCTGACTGTACTTTATTCAGGAATCAGTCAGGATAGATTTGTTTAACCAAGCCCAGTCAGGCTTTCAGTACAGAGGGGGAACATCCACGAAGCTCTGCGGTGTTTGTGGGCGGTGTTGGGACTGTTCGTGCTTCGCTGCCTTTCTGCAAAGAGCTCCACGAGCTGCAGAACCAGAGGGCACAGCTCCCTATGGCTCCTTCCCTGGAAACAGCCTCAAATTTTACACATCTCATTGTCAGTGGTTGCAATGACAAACCCTCTACCCCTGGTGTTTTAGTAACACCGAGGTAACGCTGAGCAGGAACGTGCCCTGTGCGTGCTCCGTTACCTGAAATCTGCTGATGGCTTTGAAAAGCTGGATAAAATGGCTTAGGCAATTTAATTTAAATTGAAGGCAGATCTTTAGTGTGACATTTGCTCATTTTAGTTCTTCAAGCTATTTAGGATCCCTGCACCCTATTGGCCCGACAAAGGTCTTAAATATCAAAATTTGAATGGTAGGATTTTTTGCTGATAAAACTCCCATAAAATTCATCCCCACCAGCAAATTTTTCTTATGAGGGTTTGAGCAGCACTTGCAACACGTATTTTAGGGTTAAGGATTTGGCCAGAGGGCAGAGTGGGTTGTAGAACACAAAGGCTGCATGGTTTTCAATTAGACAAGAGGTGTAAAGCTAAACTTCATGCAGAGCCCTTTGTTGCAAGCACACATATTTTCAGCTCCTACATGGATGACTACAAGTGTGTATTTAGCCACATGGGTTATTAAATGCAGCTCATTTAATGGCATTTTCCCCCCATCTAGAGGTTTCCCACATCACATTATTTCTTAGAGGCTTTTAGTTCCCTCTTCCCGTGGTATAACCACCTCCAACAAGGAGCAAACACTGGTGGGGATCTGGCACAAGGTGTCACAACTAAAGCTTCCTCAGGGTTGTGTCATGGTGCTGTCTGTCAAGTGTGGGTTTGGGAGCCAAACTAAAAATCCTTGTTCATCCTATTTGGATGTTTACTGTGGAACTTATTAGCAGGAGTTTACACAGCTCCAGCCTCTTTCTGTCAGATTTTTAACAGGAATTTCCAGCCTTCTCTGAGCTCTCAGCTGATGTACAGTAGAAATCCACAGAAATAATTTCTCTCTCTGTTGTTTGCTGCTTTTGGCCAAACCTAAAATATCTGCAGTTAATTCCAGCCCCACTTAGAACATAATCAGTTTTGATTCTGTTGCCAGCATTGCTTTGGTTTGCTCCCCCTGCATCAGCTAAATGGGAGAAGAGAACATTTCAGCCTTTTTTTGCAGTAAAGCCAAAAAATACTTTATTCCTGTTGTTGTAATTTTGAAATGATTGAATGTACTCTTTTTCTCATAAATGCTTCCTAATTTTGTGTCTAACCCTGTTGTATTTCGAAGGATCCCTTGGATAGCTGCAATCAGTTAAAAATCTGACAAGCTCCAACCATTCTCATTTACTCCAAACCCTGAATGCTTTTCCCAGAGGTTAAAATTTTCTAAAATTAAAGTGAAGGAGGAAATTCTGCTGGAAACAGCAGTTCTCCATAAGTGCTAATTACCTGCAGAGCTTGGATTTATTTGGTGAACACAGAGATCACAAGATGAAGGATCACATCCATTGCTGGATGCAAGATCGGCTTAACTTTTTAGAAAGGCTTTTCTTCTTGGGGGTTCAAGTGGGAAAATTTAGGCTGGATGAGTAAAAAAACACAACAAAAAATCCATCTAATTTTTTGGGAGGAGGTAAAAGGAGTGGGACAGGAGTAATTCTGCTCAGCCTGTGTGTCCATCCCTCTCCCACAGCCCCCTGCTCGCCGTGTGCTTCGCTGCCTCCTGTGGGATCCCAGGAATTGCCCTGCTGACTCTGGCAGTGAACCCACTCACTGGAGCCCTGGGAGCCTTCAACATCTTCCTCTACACCTGCTGCTACACACCCCTGAAGAGAATGAGCATTGCCAACACGTGGGTGGGAGCTGTGGTGGGGGCCATTCCCCCCGTCATGGGCTGGACTGCGGCTACTGGGACCCTGGATGCTGGTGAGTGTCAATCCCATCAGGGTGAGTGGCTGTCAGGATAACTAAAGAATAACTACTCAAGAGACAATAAACTTTGTTATTTATGCTTGTTGGCCTGGCCAGGCCAGGTTGGACAGAGCTTAGAGCAACCTGGGATAGTGGAAGGTGCCCCATGGGCAGGGGGTGGAATGAGATGATCCTTAAGGTCCCTTCCAACCCAAACCATTCCCTGATCCTGTGATAGTGCTTCAAAAGCAGATAAATTCCAGTAACATTCTCCTCTCAGGGGCATTTCAGGGCAAACCTGAGCTGATAACGCAGCATGTCCTATTGGATGTGTGTTTAGACCATCTTAAAAAGAAATCTAGAAGAAAAAGAGCATCTTCAGTGTTCACATGGAAGACATGTTACATAATTTCAGGATTAGAACCATATCCAGTGAGATCCGACTTACAAGGAACTTGGAGCTGGAAAATTCCCAGATGTGTTTATTACTGTCTTGCCACAAGCCAGAAAATATCCTGGGAAGATTAAGTTATTGGTGTAATTCTTAATTACCCATTGCTAAACTCTAAGTTATAAAAGTGCCTTCCCTCCTCCTTGAAAAGCAAACGAAGATTTCTATTTTAGTAACTGTGAACCATTTTTACATCCCTTGTAAAACACTGATCTCTTCAGCAGCTCAACTCTGACACAATCAGGGCTTGTTTTTCCTGCCAGCTAGAAACTTAAGAATCAAAGTGGCTCCATAAACTTACAGTCTGAAGAAACTAATGAAGTACAATTAATAAGTCTGTTAAGAATTGGTTTAGCACACACTCATCCCACAGTGGGGCACATTTAAGGCTTGAATAATACTTCCAGCAGCAAGGCTTTTAACTAGAAATGATCAGAGTTTGTGCAAAATCTATTCTTTATGCACTTCCTAATAGAAGTCAGTCAGAGTTGGCTTTGTGTCCATGTTTTCCCAGACACATCTAACCCAGAACTGGGATCAAAGGTGGTGAGGGGTTTTTCCAATGTGTGTGCTACTTCTATACAAACATTTGCTTCTCTGAATGAATTAAAAACCACAAAATGTACATTTTTAAGACCTTTATCATTCTGGCTGCAGATGTTTAGACCTTGGATCTAACATTATTTAGTGTTTTCTGTGTTGGTTTTGTCGCCTTATTACAGAGTTCATGTCCAAGGATGACTCTTATGTGCCTGTGCTTCACCTGCACAGTCCTGGAGGAGCAGAGCTCTGTCTCACCAAGAGCCCTTTGCTGTAGTGCTGCAGTGAAAGCCCAGCCCATTAAACTGGTTCTGATTTTCATTATCTTTGATTTGTCAAGTTCCAGCTCACTCTTTGAAATCTGTTTCACAGAGAGCTGAGCTGTCCCTGTATAGAGGACAGGGAACACCACTGATGTCCCAGACAGGCTCTTCCTCTCTAGTTTACAATCAAAATGTGGTTCCATGTCCCTGTGCCAGCTCTGATGTGCAGGGGATGATCTCTGGCAATAATTCCATCAGTGGAAGATAACTTTCAACCATTCTAGCAGACTTTGCCAGAACACAAATCCTGTGCTGGTGTGTAACCAGTGTGTTCTGGGCAGCTAAACCTTCCTACAGTCACCTCCCAGGCTGTGTCAGGGAGGCCAGGCACTTTGGTAGGGAAAGAAATGGTATTGAGGGCTTTGTAATGAAGCACATCTGGGGAGAGTCCTGAAAACAGGGACTGGAAGGTAATATTTTAGTGCATTTCAGTATTAAAAGAAATGGGGGGGTGACCCAACCCCAATCAAACAAAGAAACAACAAACCAAAAAACAAACAGCTTTACAGAGAAGAGAAGGATGGCAATGCAGACTGATTTTCACTGTTAAACATTCTATTCCTGTGCCTGGCAGCGTTGGATCCAGGTGCAGTCCAGAGGTGCATCCATGTGCATCCATACCCAACGTGCAGACCTGAGTCCCTTCCCTAACCAGCCTGGCCACAGTTGTTGAACTCATTAATAATGTGTAATTAGTGTGGAGACTTAACCTAGTTTTAGGGAGAGGTGTGAAAATGTATTTGCACCTCGTTTAAAAAAAAAAAAAAAAAAAAAAAAAGTCATTCCACTCCATAACAAAGAGGAATGTGAAGGAAGGGAGGCAGGAAACTAATGAGAAGGAAGGTTCTCACCACTTAACTGGTGTTTTTTCGAGTTTACATTTTCCTGTGGATTTTCTCTCCTTGTAATCTTCTCACAGCAGCCACATTGTTGTACATG
The DNA here is from genome assembly GCA_013400695.1 of Neodrepanis coruscans. Lineage (NCBI taxonomy): Eukaryota > Metazoa > Chordata > Aves > Passeriformes > Philepittidae > Neodrepanis > Neodrepanis coruscans. The sequence continues at coordinate 189,606 of VYZS01047323.1, forward strand.
TTGCTGGTTGTAGGGAAAACAATATTTAAGTGTAGCCCTTTTATGACCATTTTAGGGGGGAACCAAGAGTTCTGCTGTTGTGTGGTGCCCTTGGACAGCCCTGTCTGCTCCCTCCAGGAATTCCACAACATGGTTCAGAGGTGCTGCTGCAAAATCCTCGTGTCCTTTGAGAGAATTGGAGACAGTTCCTAGTTTCCAATTCCAGAACTAATAACAAAATATCTCAGAATGCAGCAGCCTTGTTTTAATTTAGCCTCATTTTGTTTATAACTGTGTTATTTCAGAGATTAATACCTTGACACAAGAAACAAATATCATATATTTGCAGATAAAACTCTCGTATTTTCAATGATGCAAATGCTTGCTGTAATTTATAGAATCATCATGAAATCATAGAATAGTTT
>VYZS01047326.1:16466-28855 GCA_013400695.1 Neodrepanis coruscans
TTGCTGCGGCTGTGTCCAGCACAGAAAAGAGGAAAATGGCGTCCGCTCTCACCTTTTTATAGGGGACCCCTCTTTGTGGATGCGTAGATGGCCCCCAGGGGGCCTACCTTTCTCCGATTGGTTGATTAGCACCCGGGCACCGCCCCCGCACCCCGCTCGCTCACATGAGCACCGGGCCAGACCGGAAGTGACGCCGGCACCACAGGCCGGAAGTGCATATCCAATCATGGCGGCGCCCTCAGCGGCATGACTGCATCTGCATCGGCAACCACCGCGCCACCCGTGCCGGGCTGGCCGAACAGTGGCTCCCCGTGTCGAGCCTGCCACGTGCCGGCAGCCACGCAGCTGCCGGCACTGCCGGCGTTGCTGTGGCCGCCAGCGCCGCCGCGGCTGGAGCAGCGCCAAGCTCCGACCAAGGACAGCCATGCCGCCCGGCGTGAATACGGTGGGGGGAGGGGGCCACCGCACCCCCTCAGGCGAAACTGGGCCACGGCCAGGCCCACACCAATGCCGCGGGCGGGGAACGCAGCCACGCTGGGCTAGCCAGGCACACACACACACACACACACACACACACACACACACTCCCCCGCGCCGGTTGGGGGGAAAGGGGGGAAAACAGCTTTATCTTCTAACCCACAACAAAAGTTTAAGATTTATAAGTATTTTTCTTTTCTGTTTTACTCCATATATTACATTTGCAAGTTCCACTCACATAAATCATAAAGTTGCAGGAACACATTTTAGCCACAATGGATTTTTCATCTTCCTCTGCCTCTGCTTAAACTATTAATCCTGAGATAGGTGAACCTTTGTTTGTTGCGTCAATATTGGTGAACCACTGTTCCCAATATTTCTGTACTCTGTACAAAAAGAGTAATGTCCTGCGAGCAGGAGATGCTCTTGAGAATACTTCAGCCCTGGCAGTCAAAGGTTTCATCAATATTGCTTCACTGAGGACAAAACATTCAACAGTAGCTGACTTTTGGAGTTCCCAAAAGATCATTTTATTCCAAATCTAGGGTGTGAGAACTTTTGATTTTAAACCACTGTGCCAGATAGTTGAAGCAAAAGATGTTATAAAAGCAGCATTCACTTATCTGGATTCCTTGAACTTCTCTGCCACTGTTTATAATGGAATAATCTAGTGCTCAAAAATGTGAAAAAACCCTTTACAGAAAGCAGTAGAAAGACATTTTATGTTCCTTTTTACTGATTACTTTCCTTGATGCTAGGAAACAATTATTTTAAGTGGATTACTTTCAAAAAATGAATTAATTTGCTAATAAAAAAAATACTACTTTTGCATTTATTGATGAATCAAGCAAGGTAATTGGATTTATTACTTCTGAATCTATGAATAATCCTATTTCAAAATCATATATGTGTTTCCTCCTCTGCTTTTATGTTTGTCGAGAGATGACATTTATTCCTCTTTCTGGCAGAATATATATATTTTTATTTTTTTTTTTTTTAAATCAGGACAGCAACAGTCTTATGCATGGCTTCCAAGCTTGAAATAGAGCTAATTTATACTTAACACAATATTGATCCTTGTTGGAGAAAAGTGAGTTTCAGTCATTCTGAGTAGCTAAAAATCCTGGTTAGGTAAAACAGATCTGCCATTGATATCTACAATAAGCATGGTAACCGTGGAAAAGATATAGCAATGTTATGATGCTGGTACCTGGAAGCTGAGAGGCCTTTGAGACATATTACCCGGGCTGGTATATAGGACATACCTTTGATAGGCATATACACCTAGCCTGCAGAGTGGCCATGCCAAGTGTTGTTGACATTTCTCCCCTGCTTTTTAGCTTGATACTACAAATCCACCATGCTAAATCTTTAGAAGATTGTAGATGATATTAGATGAAATAAAATCACTAATGATTTTTCAGCTAACTGAATTAATTTTTTTTTTTTAGCAGTGATTAATCTTGCAGCATCTAAGAGCTCTTCATTTGAAGATCTTACATCAGTTTGCAAACATTCAGTAAACTTAGATTCTGTACTTAAACACTTAATTTGTTTTACAGGGGTTGTCTGCACCTATAATGGTTTACCAATATGTCTAGATCCACTCATACCAACATGTTTCTGAGGTGGAAATACAGCTGTTCCTCTTTTGGTACAGAATAAAATCTGTTCTTTGAGGAACTATGTCTGCATATTCTGGTTTAAAGTGTCATTCTTTTCATACCCCTGTTCCTCTTAGTATTGCTAGCTAAACTTTTAAGAATAGATCAAATGATGAACTGAAAATAATGCCTTGAAAAGTATGCTTAAGATTTTGGGAATTCACTTTAGTTAGGTAGCTGGATGACTTAGAATATTAAAGGCCAAGAACAGCCTGTGTTCAAAATGTTTGCATTCTTCTGTGTAGATAAGTGGGGTAGTAAGTCAAAACTTAGAGTTAGGCTCCCAGGCCTATCAAGGGGCAGGTATGGGGTGGAAATAGGCAACAAGGGACAATTCCGTTGGATGCTTAAAGGGCACAATAATAAGATGGACTTTAGTTGGATGATATGATGGGTGGGCACTACAAAGGTTATAAGAATGAAGAAATTGTAATGCTTTTTCTCTCTGGATAATTGGACATCACCAGTGAAGCTGCTTGTCGCTTTACCTCTGCAACACTGGTAAAGTCTCATTGTCTTATCTCACCCAGCAGGCAACAAAAGTGCTAAAGAAGCTCATTCAGCCTCAGACTATTTTCTTCTGTAAAGGACAAGTGACCCTTGTGTTCAAAATACATTATTGTATTGATGGGATTCATTTATCAGCATAGTCCTTTGGTTCCATTGATAAAGATGAACATCTGTTACATTTCTCAGCTTCACCACCTTTACTCTCTGCATCAGTTTTGGCCTCTTGCCTAATAAAATGTTACTTAAAAACGGATTTCCATAGTTGAATGAACACATCTGTACAGCTTGATTGGAAAAGCCAGCTTCTGTCATTTGGAACCATAAAAAAAATGGCATCTGCTGAAATTCACACCATTCTGTTAGCTGTCATGGTTTTATGATGCATCTGATAATATTTAGTAATTTTTTCCTGGTTTAATGATGTAAGACATGTTCTTTAACGGTCATCAGTGGTGAATGGTAGTGATTCACTTGGGATTTCCAGGGTTTCCGGGCTACCAAGCCCCATTGTGCCTTACAGTAGAAACATTTCAATCCAAGTTTTCCATTTGTAGATGTCATTTGAAGCCAGTGCTAGACTTTCATATTTATTTTTCAGATGAGAGCAGAATGTGGTGTTTGAACTGAAATTACATTCTGAGGTGGAACAGAGGAAGGAAGAAGGAAAGACATGTTATTTTCTAACAAAAGTATGCTGTGGGCTTTGTGGTTACTGTGGCAAAGTTTGTTCCTGCTAAGTCTGCTAAGAGACTCTAATCCTGTATCTACGTTGTCCTGATTCCTACTGCATTTTTCTCCGTGCTTCCTTCCATGAAGTGAGAGAAAAAGGCAGATCTTTTGGACTCTCTTCCTAAGTCTTTTCTCTCTTCCTCTGTTTCTTTCAGAAAGGGAGGGACTCTTTCTGACCATCTCAGGGCATCACAGGGCTTTCTCGCATCACTTCCAATGCATTCCTTGTTTCCGGTCACCCAGGACAAATCTGCTGTGTTTGACTTCTGTCTCAGGTCACTTGTCTCACAGCTATGTGTCAGGTCAGTGCCGGTGAGTTGTCCTGCATGGAAGAGCTTTGTTATACAGGCTGGTGGGTCAAGTTTCACATACTGAAAAGGAGTCAGTGTAAAGACAATCAGAAAGTGCTTATGTTTGAGTGCCAGCAATGAATAAACTACCACATCAACTACACAGCAGGAACATCTTTATCCAGCTGTGTTTATATATTATTTTCATTAATTATGGTTGTTCCTATCACTTGACACAAACAAGGATTTTTTTTTTCTGCTAGATTGCCGTTTTATTAATCCATTTCTCTTCCAAAGAATAATATTTGTCATGCCCCCACCTACACACACACACTCCTTAACTGGCCAGTGATACATCACTTCAAAAAAATCTCAGAATGAAGCCCTGCATCTTTGGATCATCACTTATGAAAGAAGATACTTTTTCTTCTGTCCACTATGAATTAAAATAAAATTGCTTATAATCCATCCTTGTGGCCAAATTTATGCCTGACGTCACAGTGCAGGAAGCAAAATAATTACATTGTGGATGGACTTAGTCTCAAGAGTTTAGTTGTGCTTTGAAAGCTTTCTGATGTATTGTTTTACTTTATTTATAATTCTTGTTTTATTTTGTTTTGCCTTTTTAGTGCTAAGGCTGTTTGAGAGCTGTGTTAGTAACATGAACTTTCCAACATTAACTGCAACTGGAGCAGAACCCTAATAAAACTAATGGCATTTTAGCCTTTGTCAAAGATTGCACACAATGTATAACCAGCAAAAAACCAGTTATTTTTTAGAGATATGTATNTCTTAGTATTGCTAGCTAAACTTTTAAGAATAGATCAAATGATGAACTGAAAATAATGCCTTGAAAAGTATGCTTAAGATTTTGGGAATTCACTTTAGTTAGGTAGCTGGATGACTTAGAATATTAAAGGCCAAGAACAGCCTGTGTTCAAAATGTTTGCATTCTTCTGTGTAGATAAGTGGGGTAGTAAGTCAAAACTTAGAGTTAGGCTCCCAGGCCTATCAAGGGGCAGGTATGGGGTGGAAATAGGCAACAAGGGACAATTCCGTTGGATGCTTAAAGGGCACAATAATAAGATGGACTTTAGTTGGATGATATGATGGGTGGGCACTACAAAGGTTATAAGAATGAAGAAATTGTAATGCTTTTTCTCTCTGGATAATTGGACATCACCAGTGAAGCTGCTTGTCGCTTTACCTCTGCAACACTGGTAAAGTCTCATTGTCTTATCTCACCCAGCAGGCAACAAAAGTGCTAAAGAAGCTCATTCAGCCTCAGACTATTTTCTTCTGTAAAGGACAAGTGACCCTTGTGTTCAAAATACATTATTGTATTGATGGGATTCATTTATCAGCATAGTCCTTTGGTTCCATTGATAAAGATGAACATCTGTTACATTTCTCAGCTTCACCACCTTTACTCTCTGCATCAGTTTTGGCCTCTTGCCTAATAAAATGTTACTTAAAAACGGATTTCCATAGTTGAATGAACACATCTGTACAGCTTGATTGGAAAAGCCAGCTTCTGTCATTTGGAACCATAAAAAAAATGGCATCTGCTGAAATTCACACCATTCTGTTAGCTGTCATGGTCTTATGATGCATCTGATAATATTTAGTAATTTTTTCCTGGTTTAATGATGTAAGACATGTTCTTTAACGGTCATCAGTGGTGAATGGTAGTGATTCACTTGGGATTTCCAGGGTTTCCGGGCTACCAAGCCCCATTGTGCCTTACAGTAGAAACATTTCAATCCAAGTTTTCCATTTGTAGATGTCATTTGAAGCCAGTGCTAGACTTTCATATTTATTTTTCAGATGAGAGCAGAATGTGGTGTTTGAACTGAAATTACATTCTGAGGTGGAACAGAGGAAGGAAGAAGGAAAGACATGTTATTTTCTAACAAAAGTATGCTGTGGGCTTTGTGGTTACTGTGGCAAAGTTTGTTCCTGCTAAGTCTGCTAAGAGACTCTAATCCTGTATCTACGTTGTCCTGATTCCTACTGCATTTTTCTCCGTGCTTCCTTCCATGAAGTGAGAGAAAAAGGCAGATCTTTTGGACTCTCTTCCTAAGTCTTTTCTCTCTTCCTCTGTTTCTTTCAGAAAGGGAGGGACTCTTTCTGACCATCTCAGGGCATCACAGGGCTTTCTCGCATCACTTCCAATGCATTCCTTGTTTCCGGTCACCCAGGACAAATCTGCTGTGTTTGACTTCTGTCTCAGGTCACTTGTCTCACAGCTATGTGTCAGGTCAGTGCCGGTGAGTTGTCCTGCATGGAAGAGCTTTGTTATACAGGCTGGTGGGTCAAGTTTCACATACTGAAAAGGAGTCAGTGTAAAGACAATCAGAAAGTGCTTATGTTTGAGTGCCAGCAATGAATAAACTACCACATCAACTACACAGCAGGAACATCTTTATCCAGCTGTGTTTATATATTATTTTCATTAATTATGGTTGTTCCTATCACTTGACACAAACAAGGATTTTTTTTTTCTGCTAGATTGCCGTTTTATTAATCCATTTCTCTTCCAAAGAATAATATTTGTCATGCCCCCACCTACACACACACACTCCTTAACTGGCCAGTGATACATCACTTCAAAAAAATCTCAGAATGAAGCCCTGCATCTTTGGATCATCACTTATGAAAGAAGATACTTTTTCTTCTGTCCACTATGAATTAAAATAAAATTGCTTATAATCCATCCTTGTGGCCAAATTTATGCCTGACGTCACAGTGCAGGAAGCAAAATAATTACATTGTGGATGGACTTAGTCTCAAGAGTTTAGTTGTGCTTTGAAAGCTTTCTGATGTATTGTTTTACTTTATTTATAATTCTTGTTTTATTTTGTTTTGCCTTTTTAGTGCTAAGGCTGTTTGAGAGCTGTGTTAGTAACATGAACTTTCCAACATTAACTGCAACTGGAGCAGAACCCTAATAAAACTAATGGCATTTTAGCCTTTGTCAAAGATTGCACACAATGTATAACCAGCAAAAAACCAGTTATTTTTTAGAGATATGTATTTTGAGATATTGGAAGTACTTGTGCATTTATTGACTACAGGGAAGCTTTTTGAATTCAGACAAATGCATTTCACACAATTCATTTCAAGGCTGGTTCATTTTATCTGCATGTCTCCTGTGCCAAGTGGGAACATTAGTCCTCTTTAAAAAATGATGGAGGATAATAAATGCTCCAGGCGTTTGTTTTGCTGAAATGAAGTAATGGCAGTGAAGCATATGGTGAAATATATTTTTAATTACTTTTCAAAAATGTTAAACGTTTTTTCCTTATTTTCATATTTAATGTTCTTGGTCAAGCTTGCTAAATAGGCAGATCTTATGGAACACACTACTCTATGCAATAACACATGACTAATTTTATGGGCAGTTTTGTATATCCCTGTGTATCAGCCCTATATTAGCTATAAAGCTTTGTTTATGATGGTTTGTACCATCCAAAGAAGCTGGGTTTGTGAGGGGTCTGTTTTGTTCCTTTTTCATTTTTTTCCTCTAAGCCCATAGCTCTCAATAGCTTTGTTGAGAGGTTTTGTTTTCTTATATTTTCATCTGTGCATGCAAAGCAGGAAATATGATTCTTTTTAGTTAGACTAAACAAAAGGAAATCCACCTGGGACTCAGAGGAGACACTAGTCTCCCTTCTAACAACTTCACTTCTAACTCACCCTTCCATCCCCTGCCTTCATCTCCTTCCCTGTAGCACAGGCTCCACACTAAAGCAAAGTGAACACAAGCAAAGGACACCTGTTCCCAGCCCTACTAAAGAGAAAAAAGCTGCTAGTGCCTAAAGGCTGAAGCTAAGCTAAATGTATTATGGCTACAGGTGGTGTCTAGGCTGCAAATATACATGTGCCAGGGAAATATGAGCCTATTGCACCATGCAAGCAAATAACAGCTAAAAAGTAAGTTACATCACAGGAGGATGGCAGGTGGAAGCCAACGTACACCACTTGGCACCACTTGTCTTTGCACATATGTCAACTTTTTGGGGTATATACAAGTGTTCTTTCAATACAAAATATTAAAAACAAAGTAAAAAATCTGGTAATTTGCTGTCAACACTTACAACAAGCAACCACACTCTCCCATCACTTGTTACAAATCTGTCACAAATTCTTTTTCTGAAGATTTCATGGTCATCACTGCTATGAGTGGATGGATACTCCTTGTAGCATGCCCTGGTGATCAACAGTCCCAGGCTATTTCAGACCAGTGAGTCCTTTCCAGAGCTGAGAACTCCTCACAGAAACTACTTGGTGAATGTCACGTTCTTTTTCAGCTTGAGTGGCTTTTCTTCTTGCAACCATAGCAGTGTGTCAGAAAGGAGATGGGATAGCACTCTCTCATGTCCAGTTCTTCTTTTCTCACTGCTAGTGACTCAGAGGATTAAAGCAGCAGGATATAAAGCAACAGATTGGGATTTCATTCATTCTCTGTGCTTTGAAAAGAGACTCATGAGAAACATATCCATTGTTATTATTGTGACCTTCAATATGGTGAATACAGATTTCAGTTTGATATGGGAGGGTGATGTCTCTGGGGCAGTGGCCATCACTGTGGAGAGAAACACTGTGCTGATATTTTGTGCATTCAAGCAAAAAGCTGTTTTGTAACAAAGGTCAGTGCATTGAAGATGTACAAGGTACTCCTGTTTTATTCCATTTCTTCCCTTTCCCACTGGGATCCAGGGCAAGGAGCAGAAGCTGAGGGGGTGGCAGTAGGCGAAGTGAACCCCAAGTATGGCTCCTGTGATGAGTTGCTGACATCTCAGGTCCGACCCTCGTACTAGGAAAAAATATGACAAATAGACAGAAAAGACAAGCAAAAAGTTGCCTGTGGGAGAAGCAAGGCAATGTCAGTTGATGACCTGGCTCCCATGCTTCCTGAAGCTGTGGAGGGCGAATGGGCTCGTTCTGCAGCAAATGTGGGTGGTTTCCAAGAGGAAGGAGAGGATTTCTCACAGCTTCTTTTCTTCCCATGTTGCTTGCCAGAGGGTCCTTGGGCAAACACAAGGCTTCAGCCTTGGGGTAAGGAATGAAGGAAACAGTCTCCAGAAGTGGTCTCATTCCTTCCAGGATTCACAACTTGGGAGTGCTGTGAAGCTTTCAGAACCCTGCTGTGAGAGAGGATGTTAGATTTTCCATAGTCTTTGCTTTTAATCTCCACATGTGAAGAATTGGGTCAGTTGTGCATGGCCAGAGACAGCAGCTCCTCTTACACTGTAGCTTGCGTACTGGAGATAACACTTCCTATAAATCAAGACAGGCTGTAAAAACTGACAAAAACTGTGAAGTTCAGCTTGCCAGGAAACTGTTATCTTGTATGTGTATTTTTTTAGGAAACAAAAAAATATCCATATCCCCATTTGTCAATCTTTTAAAACCCCTGACAGGGATGTGAATGTTGCTCAAGTGCTATTATATGTCGTAATTATAATTTGTTCTTTTTGAAGAGGGTGTTGCCTAAGTCACTTCTGATGATTACATTTCCTTGGTCTATATTTATTCAGAAGACACTTTTTAAACCTGAGAATTGTTTCCAAACAGTATGCATAAATTATTAGTACTGCTTTTAGTCATGCATTTTGATACCTATTCCCTTCAGATGTTAGTCTAGATGTAAAGACAGTGCCCTACCTGGTGCATAAAGAACAGATCTTAACTGCTGCTGCATCTGAAAGATTTAGAATGATTTAAAGACAAGACCAATCACTTCTCATAGAATCATAAAAACATAGAGTGATTTCAGTTGGAAGGGGCCTTAAAGATCATCTTGTTCCAGCCCTGCTGCCATGGCCAGGGACATCTTCCGCTAGATGAGGTTGCTCAGTGTCTCATCCAACCTGGCCTTAGGCACTTCCAGGGATGGAGCTTCCATAACTTTTCTATAAGGTCTCCCCATAATCTTCTCTTTTCCAGGCTGAATAGCCCCAGCTCTCAGCCTGTTTTCAGAGGAGAGATGCTCTAATCCTCTGATCATCTCTGTAGCCTTTCACAGGACTCTCTCCAACAGGCCCATATCCTTCTTATGCTGGGGATGCCAGAGCTTGATACAGTACTCTGTGTGGGATCTCACAAGAGTAGAGTGGAGGGACAGAATCGCCTCCCTTGTTCTGCTGGTCACACTGTGCACCTTCAGATTCCTTAGAAGTTTTGAACTTGATCTTCCTCTACAACAGGCAGTTCTTCATTATCTCAGTCCCTGACTTTGTCTTCTCAAACTGGGCAGTGTGGNATCATCTTGTTCCAGCCCTGCTGCCATGGCCAGGGACATCTTCCGCTAGATGAGGTTGCTCAGTGTCTCATCCAACCTGGCCTTAGGCACTTCCAGGGATGGAGCTTCCATAACTTTTCTATAAGGTCTCCCCATAATCTTCTCTTTTCCAGGCTGAATAGCCCCAGCTCTCAGCCTGTTTTCAGAGGAGAAATGCTCTAATCCTCTGATCACCTCTGTAGCCTTTCACAGGACTCTCTCCAACAGGCCCATATCCTTCTTATGCTGGGGATGCCAGAGCTTGATACAGTACTCTGTGTGGGATCTCACAAGAGTAGAGTGGAGGGACAGAATCGCCTCCCTTGTTCTGCTGGTCACACTGTGCACCTTCAGATTCCTTAGAAGTTTTGAACTTGATCTTCCTCTACAACAGGCAGTTCTTCATTATCTCAGTCCCTGACTTTGTCTTCTCAAACTGGGCAGTGTGGCTGGAGCCCTTGCCAGTGAAAACAGAGGCAAAAGAATCATAGAATACCTGAGATTTCTGCATATTCCATGTAATAAAGTCTCCCATTTCTTTCTGGAGAGGGATAGCATTTTTTCTAACCTTTCTTTTATCACTGACATATCTGTAGAAGCTTTTCTTGTTGCCCTTGATGTCCCTGTCCAGATTAAATTCTATCAGGGCTTTAGCTTTCCCAACATGTTCTCTGGCTGCTCAGACAATTTCTCTTTGTTCCTCTTAGGCTGTCAGTCCTTGCTTCTACCTTCTATAGGCTTCCTTTTTGTGTGTGAGTTTGTCCACAAGTTCCTTGTTCATCCATGCAGGCCTCCTCTTGTTTGGGAAACATTGTTCCTGAGCTTGGAGGAGGACATCTTTGAATATTAACCAGCTTTCTGGGGCATCTCTTTACTCTAGGGATTTATTCTCTGGTACCCTACCAAGCAGATCCCTGAAGAGGCCAAATTCTACTCTCCTGAAGTCCAGGGTAGTGAGCTTGCTGTGAGCCCTTCTCACAGTCCTGAGGATCTCAAATGCCACCATTTCATGGTTACTGCAGTCAAGGCTGGCCCAGAGCTTCACATTCCCCACCAGCCTCTCCTTGTGATGAGAACAACGTCCAGTATAGCACCTCTCCTTATTGCTTCTTCTGTCACTTGGAGAAGGAAGTTACCATCAGTGCATTCCAGGAAATTCCTGGATTGCCTGTGACCTGCTGTGTTGTCCNTAGGTTCACCAGAATGAATACTTATCGCAATCATCTGTCTTTGAAAAGAAGGTTCTTCATCATGCCAGTAAGGAAAATATTTTGTGAGTACTGCAATTTGTTTTCCAGCTAAGTGACAAGCAACACTTGAGCTTATATAAAACAGGTGTATATATTTTCATTGTAATTTTTTTTGGTTTGCTTTAATCCTCCATTATTAGTCTCCTTTACCATTTTAAATCCAGGAACAACCTTTCTTGAGAAAAGACCTTTTGATTTCCCTTATCTACTTCAAATAATAGTTAAACACCTAGTGAATTGCCAAAACCAAAGAGCCATTGTGTTTTGATAGAACACATTATGTATTGGAGTCCATATAACTCCCATACATTCTGGTGCATTTCAGATTTACATTTACTTGGAAAAAATTAAGAAACCATTGCTGCACAAATTATCATGTTTCAAAAGAGATATATATGAGTTGAGGGACTGATTTTGAAGTGTGCAACAACCATAAAATACATGTGAAAGGCATGCCTACTCACTTATCTTTGTCAGCACTAGCAGCAGTGTATGATAGATTTTACAGTCTTTGCTGTTTTTTGACCAGAGTTTTCCTCTCTACGGATCCTGTTCCTGAACCCATTCTTTCTCCTTCCCTATTTGATTTGACTCCTGTTTCCAAAAGAAATGTGCCTTTTATCCTTGGTTTTTGAATGACTTCTTTTTTCTTTTTACCTCTTTTATTATTTAAGTGTGCAAAGTATATTAAAACTCACAAGACAGACCAAATGCATACGAAACTCCAAACTGTCTCTGTGTAAAGTGGACATGTGTCATTGGGAACAAGGTGACAGAGTTTTTTCACTTTTGCTGGCACAGTCAGACAAGGGGCAAATGTCATTTAAACAAATGTTCTTCTGAAATGCAGAAAAGGTTGTATTGTGTCCATTCTGTCAGTGACAGTGTGTCTTGAAATTTACCTGAAACTTCAGTCCTTTTACATGCTGACTTGTGACTGCAAAGTTAATAGGATGAAGCACATGCTGCAATTTAATCTCAGAGTAGAAAAGAACAAGTGTCTCAGATCAGAAAGATACTGAGAGACCATGCAACCATTATGCATGGAGGTGGGAGTGGCACAGCTGGATTCATGCATACAGTTTCAGATGGTGCACTAAAATGTTTATCTGGGGTTGGTGTGGGGGTGGAGGGAAACATTGATGTGACCTCTTTATTACTCTGGTAAGCGCACTACTAGTCC
>VYZS01047327.1:0-10445 GCA_013400695.1 Neodrepanis coruscans
AGGGAGCCCAGGAGGGAGCCCAGCTCATCGCCGCCTGAACGCTCGCGAGATCCTCCAAGCATTGGGCTCCTCGTAGCGATTGTACAGCGGCTCCAGGCGCTGCTGCTTCTTCTGCTTGCTCAGCTTGGTTGGGTCAGAAACCTTGAAGAAAGCTGGTGCAAACTCCACCAGCCAGCGAGGATCGATAGTCGTCACCTCCCGCATGTACTCCTTGGTGGTCAGCACCAGCTCATGATACACCACCCTGTGGAAAGGGACAGCAGTTCTGGGAAACAGTTTTTTCCAAATAAGAAGCAACAGGACAGGGGTGGAATATCTAAGCTTGTCACCTGATCTCCTTCAGCATAAAGCTCCTTATAAGCTGGTTTGCAGATCTAAACCCACCCAGCCAGAAGAGCTATCCCTATTTTCCCCCCCTCCTATTTCACAACTACACTTCAGCAGAGAATTCCTTCGTTCCATTTAAAACCATCCTTTCTCCCACTCCAACATTCAGTGTTTTAACCTCACTTCCACAACATAGAAACATGGAACTGCAGACTTCAGGCCTGGCCTTGGCTGCAAAAGTCAGTGTCATCTCTGCACAGACACTAAGTTTAGCAGCAGAAAGAGCCAAAAGTAGACTTGAAACTTTGCTCACTCTGCTCACTGCTGAAAAAACAGCAAGTTCTGCTCAGACCTGTACTCCACACACAGTGCACACAACAACTTTCTCTGTTGTAAAGTCTGAAGAGAAACACAAAATTCCATGCTACTGCCTTCCTTACCATTCTGGCTGCCTGTTGAAGAGAGCACTGGATGGGTGGATATAGACAACTTGCTGGTCAATGAGTGTCCTATAACCTTCCTGGGGGTCCTTCTTTGCTGCATTTCGGAAGAAGCCACTGCAGATGGCCTTCTGCACCCGAACTGTTGCCTTCCCACAGGACACCACATCCAGCTTGTGCCTGCCAGGCAAGAGTTAGAAAAAACTTAGGATTCACCACATGTGGGTGCAGCTACCAACATCAGTTTAGCAAATTCTGTTCAGCTGTTACAGTGTAAGGACAGCAAAGAAACAAAGCCACTGTTTGCCCTCTTTGAGGTGCTCACCTGTCCATGATGCCCAACATTTGCTTGCGGATGTCCTGTGCCCGGCGTAAGGATCGGGCCTGGATGAAATTTTCATAGCACCAAGGATTTGAAAACTTATTGTTCTTCCAGGAATTGTAGACAGCCAGCAGGGTGAGGTGGTCACCTTCTGTCTGATGGAACTTGGCTTTCTTTTGATCAGCAAGTGCTTGCTTATCCTAACACAGAAAACACACACCAGAGTCAGGTATCTACACTGCAGAGATAACACACCACACTGCAGGAGGTCATTGCAAGGCAGAAATAACGATTCAAGAGGAGCCTGCTGCTGCCAAATCCCACCACAGCAGAGTCTGCTGCTGAGTGACTTAAAAGAAAGCAGCACAGGATAGAGGTGCCATGAAGAAATACTCTCTGTGTATCTGAAAATGCAAAGGCAATCTGAACTCCCAAGTTGGGACTGACTTGGTTTAGACTGTATGTGTTTACTCAGAAATGTAAAAGAGAACTTAAGAACCTTCCCATCTACAAAAAAATACCAACATCACAACTACAGGCCCTTGAACCAAAAGGCACATCAGAAGTAATGCAAGAGCAAATGGTCTGACCACATACAGGTTTCTTTTGGCAAATATGCTCACTCTAATCCCTGGGGCAGTCACACCAAGCCCAGGCAGACTGTAACACTGCTGCCTCTTGGCTCAGTGCCTCACCTTTGGTCTGTAGAACACGTTCTGCACAGACAGCATGGAGACTATGGTCAGCATTTCCTCACTGCATCCCAGATGGACAGACATGATCAACATCTTACACAGCATAGGCTCCAAGGGGAATTCTGCCATCTGCAAGAAACATGTTTCAGGGCACGCCATAACATCTGAAAAAAATCTTGAGTCTTCTCAGTGCTAAAGAAAGCAGTGCCCTTTCTTGCACACTCACTTTCCAAAGCAGTGTGCTTGGCCCAGAATAATTTTACCCAACATGAAGCAAATTATTTGCTTGCATTTACTACCACAAGAATAGCCCAGTTACAGGAAATTTTTAGACATTAATAAAAGTAACCTTATGAATCAGGAGAAATAAAATTCACTCCTTAAAAAGCAGAAAGCACGTAAGTGTGGGAAATAAAAAGCTACCAATACAACATAAGAGAATAATAGGAAAAGGAAACCAACAATGGTCTGATGCAACTACTCCCATGTCATCATCTAAATATTGTCAACTCAGACAGTGCCAAGAAGTGTTTTATTCTGCTTACCCTTCGCCCAAGTCGAGTGAGCAGCCCCTCATCATCCAGAGCTCCCAGAGTGTAGAGCTGCTCCATGGCAGTTATGAGAGTTTCCATGGGGGGAGCATCCATAAAGTCAAAGGACAGCAAATCATTGATGCCCATAGCCTGAACAGGGGGAGTGGGGAAAGCCAAAGTTAAAACACTGGGAAGGAAGACACCAAACTCCAGCCAGAGATACAACACCATCAAACTCCAAGATGCTACAGAACTTTAAGCAACCCTGGCCTCATGTCCTTAAACTGACTGCAAGTGCAGTCACAAATACACAGCTGTATTCCTGCACTTGAGAGAATCTGCACTGGCCCAGGGCATTTATCCACCCCTCAGCTTTCTGGTCTGTTTCTCTGGTACTGTTCCTTACATCTCTCAAGCAAGATAATTCAGTGGAGGAAACTGAAAACCAGTAAAAGAAACAACCTGTAAACCAGTTGGGCCTGCCAGCTCCAGTATGTTCCCAAAAAGGGGAATGTCAGCAGCTTTCCCAGCTGAGTTAATCCAGTTTGCAGACTCACAGAGGGAAGGTACACACTTGGAGATGCCCAGGTTTGCAGATCTAAACCCACTCTAGCACAGTGTGTCATCTGTTAACATAAATATACTCTACACAGCAAATATTACTGCTCTGAGGATTCATGCTTCTCCTACCTCCTGCAACTGGTCTGTGCAGCTGAAACATGTAATTTAGGTGGACAGCCAACACAATAACCCTCCATAGAAGAATGCAGGAGCAAGCCCTGTGCCTGAGAACTGCTTTTCTTTAAGTCTCCCTTCCAAAGTACCTTTGTTCACTAAAAGGATATGAAATTACAGCAGTGCTTCACCAGACTCAAAGACTCATTTATTGAAACACTTACATTGGCTTGCTACAAGTTGGTGAGATACCTACCTTCAAGGAAAGTACTGTACTGGCCAGATTTGTCCTCTGGATTTCAGGCACATTGGTGGTCAGCATTTCATCTCGATATGCTCGTTCTGTGTATAACCTGTAGCATTTTCCTGGGCCTGTTCTCCCAGCCCTCCCTGCTCGCTGCTTGGCTTGAGCCTAAAGGTGACAAGGCATCTCAGTGAACAGGAGCAAAGTGGCACAGGTGAAAGCAAGTACAAGGAAATTATTCATTATTCCCAATTATACTTGTAGTAATAGAGTATTGAATAGAAATATGTATTCCAAGGAGACACAGGGAGTAATCAAAAAATGTGGTTTTATTGGTGCCTCACTTTGCTCCCCCATGTTTAGATGCCACATTGGCATCACCCAGACACAACACCCAGAGACCAAATGTGTACCTGGGAAATTGGTGTCACCACCAGCTGGTCAATTCCAGTCTTGGAGTTATAGACTTTCTGCTTCACAAAGCCAGGATCCACTACATAATAGATTCCATCAATAGTCAGAGATGTCTCTGCAATGTTGGTGGCAATGACAACCTGCAAAGCACAGTCTGAGTCAGCACCAGTTCCGTGTCAGGTTGCCAAGCATGATACAAGCAGTTTTTTTATAAATGCAACTACTGTCATTTAATGTTGAAAGAAGAAGTGTTCTGTTCACAGAGAACAGAAGGAAGTGTTATCTCCAGATATTCACCAGCTGCTTGGTAGAAAATTTACATCCATCCAAGAGGAACAGCATTTAGAATTCAGGTTTTTAGATTAACATCTTTTAAAGACAGCATTAAATAACTCACCAGGAATATTCCACTGAGGTTTGTTACATCAAGTGATTTTACACGTTTTCAAAGGCTTAGATAACTCAGTATGTACACAACCAAAAATATGCTCTAGGCTGTGAGTTATCTTTTACTCCAAAGCTGTGTAATTGTAGGCACATGTAGACAAAACTACCTTTCTGCTTCCTGGTGGGGCTGGGTCAAAGATCCTGGTTTGCATTTCACTGGGTAAAGCTGAATATACTGGTAGGATAATTAATTCTGGAACATCAGGTCCTAGAGATTTCATCCTTTCATACAGGATTTCACAGGCAGTGTCAATCTCTTCCTGACCAGTCAGAAACACCAAAATGTCACCTACACAGGAAATAAATTAAAAAAATACACAGAATCAACAATGTTCAGTACCACTGCATTAGTGTATTTCCATTCCTCACATGCTTCAGTCTTACACCCAACTTTTTCAGCATTTTAGTTACTGTAGTTGCAAACAAGAGAGGATGGTGCTGATTTTGCTCATGTTACTAACATGATGCCATGACTTACAGTAAGACCTTGCTCCACACATCCTTGAATCACCAATAACCCCAGACCATTCTCCACTCACCTGGTGGCTCTGTTAAGTGGATCTGCATCACTGTAATCAGACTGGCATCCAAATAATCTGTCTCTGGCTCTTTTGTGTATAGAATTTCTACTGGGTATGTTCTGCCAGGAATTGTGAAGATTGGTGCTTCATAGAAATACTGAGAGAATTTCACAGCATCCAGCGTTGCTGATGTCACAATCAACTTCATGTCCTGCCGCTTCTGCACTGTCTGTAGCAGGACACAAAGTTCTCAAGTCATTTATTGCCTTTGGAACTATTAACATAGGGCACACAGAGAAATACAACCTGGTGTTTGCATGTCTGAGTAGGGGGAGTCTTGCTCCAGTACCCAGAATTTCAGAAAATTGACCACAGACATCCCATCTGAAACCTCTCTGAGCAGCATTATCACAAAAGCCTTTGGCAGAGGACAAGCAATGCTCTGCTCATCCACCACTAAGAACATTCAGGATGGCCAGTTCTCATTGTTCCTCCTGCATTCTTTTTGTCTTCACACAGAGGCTCATCTTACCAAGATTCAGACCATAAATCCTTACAAGCATTTGTTCTGCTTCAGAAGAGACTCTTGGAGTGAATGAACCCAATCTGTGTGACCTCAACTTTGTCTTTGCTCTCTTACTCACACACAACATACAGAGAACACTGAAGCAGTAAAAATCCAATGCTACATTACCTTCTTCAGGAGCCCAAAGAGCACATCTGTATGAATGGTCCTCTCATGGGCTTCATCCAGCATGATTATGGCATACTGGGTCAGATCTGGATCTATCAAGCACTCCCTCAGTAACATCCCATCTGTCATGTATTTAATGACAGTTTCAGGGCTAGTGCAGTCTTCAAATCGAATGGTGTAGCCAACCTAGAAAGAAGAGTTGCAGAGAAACTGAAATATTCAGTTATTAGCACCATTAACTCCCAGTTTGATTATTCTGCAAAGTCATTTTACAGCCAACAAGACAACAGACACATGGACACACAAGCAAACTAGCTCTAGTACTGATTTCTCCTCATGCTTATCTTGGCATGTTGTTTAATGTGGAGATTTACCTCTTGTCCCAAACAGCAACCAAACTCCTCTGACACCCTCTTTGCAACAGACATTGCAGCCACTCTGCGAGGCTGAGTACACCCAATCTTCCCTCTGGAGGTGTAGCCTGCCTCAGCCAGGTACTGGGTAATCTGGGTTGTCTTCCCAGATCCTGTCTCTCCAATAACAATCAGAATCTGGTTGTCATGCACAGCCTAGAAAAGGTCAGAATAGACACACTTGTCACCATTTTTAAAATACAAAGAACAAATCAAACAAAACCAGCACAGTCTATCTAGGACTAGACTGGGCACCTACTCCTCTTGCTTCAGCTGACTCAGCCCAAAAATCACAAGTATTCTCACTGATCAAGTCAGCAACCTGCTTAACTGTTGTTCAGCTGACTTGTTCCTTGCCCACACAATCCTAGTATCCATTTTGACTTACATCAGTAAATACCTGGAGCTTTATTAAAATATACAGATATATATAATACTTTAAAATAAATGTGAACTAAATGTGAATAATGTGAACTGAAGTTCTGCACTCAGAATTATCAGCTGGCTATTCACCTGTCAACACTCTAAACCAAGACTATTTCAATTATTCCTTGCTCAAAACAGAAGGCCTTTTCAAGTCTTACTTGTATCAGCTGCTCCTTAAGTCTGAAGATGGGGAGACTCTCTCTCTGTTCAATGATGGAAAGCTGGGTCTTCTTGCCATAAGAAGCTTTGTTGCCACCAAATGCATGTTTCTTCCACTCTGGGATATCATTTGGCATCATCCCAATACCTCGCATGTTTGCAGCTATTTGTCTTCCATCCACTAGAGAAGAAACAAACAATTTCACCATGATCTCCAAGTTCACACAGCAGAGACCCTGAGGATCCTACTCCATGATCCAAGGCCTTCTACACTTGAGTGTTTAAATGTTTTTTAAGTTCCTACATGCATGCACCCACTATTACAGGATATACCTACACACTTCCCTATTTCCATTTCAGTGCAAAAGCATTTCTTTGCCTCACTTTTGAAGTGTGACAAACAAACACAGAACCAAGACATTTCTCCCAGGTTGTTTAACCCTCACAAAAAAGGCACAGTTCACCTGTGCTCAGACATACCATCAGGCAGAGGATCCACCCAGTGTGTGTTGAGGCCCATGGGAATAGAATCCATCTCAGCTTCTCTCTGGGCTTGCTTAAGTTCTCTCCTCTCTTTAGCTAAAGCACTTTGCATCATTGCAGCCTGGGACAAGGAACCATCTGGATTCTGGAAAGCAAGTCAGAAGTTAAGATTTCAAGTACTACAATTCCTTCAACTTCAATTATCTCTGTCATCATTCCGAAGATGCTTCTGAAGGTGCTTTAAAAAGATATTATACTTTGTCTACTAGATTTCTAAGATGTTTCCACTATAACCCTCATGAATCTCCATGGTCCAGTCAGAAGAATTATAGGCATAACCAATGACAAGTATTTCTCTACTATCTTCAACTCTCAAAAGATAAGAAAAAGCAGAACAGAGAAATACATTTATGTGAAATGACACTTCAGTTCCATTATTCCACTCCACTATCATCAGTTAAGTTAAAACCCAGGGCTCTCAGTAATGTGCAGGGGGAAAACTGGTTATTGAATTCACAAATATTTCTTTAATTAAATCAAGTCCATTGTTTTTACCCCTGGACACCTCTTACCTTTACTATTTTAATGGGACTCATATCCATGCTCTGTTTAGTGTGACCTCGCAGGAATGGTGGCTCTTCTTCAACCAACTCAATCTCAAGGTCCTCATCTAAAATCCACAGCAACAATTGTTATAGAAAAGTTAAACTTTCAGGTACTTTATGTATCTTTCAGGTACATAAAAGTGTCCCTTTAAACAACACTTCCTGTATATTTTTGATTAGGAGTTACTTAAAAAGAGTTTCAAAAGTGAAAACTGCAAATAAAAATGCAGACAGGACACATTCAAATGTCACTAATAATACAGCCTAGTTCCAAACATGTAAGATGATGGCAGATTGAGAGATGCTTCACAGTCACTTGTATCAGCAATCTCTTTTTGAATCTAAACACATCCAGAAACATGAGGAATTTACAATAAGACTAATGAAAAATACCTTCTTCATCATCAACTTTAGGAAGGATCCCAGTCTCCTCATCAAAGTCAGGGAACTCTTCCTTGGAAAGCACATTAGCTGCAATCATCTGGGAACAGAGTGAATACAACATGAATTTGTCCCCATCAACAAACAGCTCACACCTACAACTCTAACACTACTCTTGTCAAACAGGAACAAAGGAATGGTCCTTTATTCTGACACACTTCTCCCCAGGTCATCCAGTCTCTGATCAAACTGTTATTCTGTTATTCCAAACAGCACCTGCATGAGACAGATGGCTCATGTAGGACTGTACTGACAATCCAACACCACCTGAGTGTCACTGGATGAAGCTTCCAATCCCACAGGTCACAGTGAGCTCTGCAGGTCCAACCTTCAGCTCAAAGCAGAGCTCATTTCCTAGTCAGAACTAAGCTAAAAGTCCCAAATCACAAGACAGCAATCCAGAAGTAAGGAGTCACTTACACACTCACTCACTGCAGGAGCTGTACTCCAGTTCATGGAACTCCCTGGCACTTTTATTGACTGCCATCCTATTTCCCTGAATGCAGCACACACCTGTTTTATTTCCCATTTCTCTGGGTCTGAGATTCGGGTGAGACGTTTCCTTTCCAGGCTGTCATCCTCCACCTCTGGGGCATTCACCAGGGACAGGTGGCTGGGTCTGTCTGGGTTCCTCATGGAGGTTTCCTCACTGGTTTCTCCAACCAGGTTCCTTCTCCTGTTCGGGTTCAAGTCTTCCCCAGTGTCTTGATCAACATCCTACATGAGATTGATTAACAAGTCAGCTCTACCCACATTGTGCTTCTCCTTATCTATTAACTGTGGTGCTTCCTAATGCCAAGAACAGCCTGAAAATCCAGGCTTTTTATTTTTTTCAGCAGGCACTGTACATCCCCAGGCCTGGAACATGCTATTCTGCCTTGGCAATAGCAGTGATTCAATTCAAAATGAAAAGCTTATCTCCTACTGAAAAAGGAAGAAAAAGGAAAAGAAGGAAAAAAAAAAAAGCTAGAGGTTTGCCCTGCCTCTTAGCTATCACATCAAGCCAAAAAATTGTTAGGAACCTTACATCAAAAACAAGAACCTACAGAAAATGAGTAGAAATTAACAGGCCACTTAAATACAGAGCAGTAACTCAGTTTTAACTCCCACTTGAACAGTTATTACTTTACAGCAAAAGGAGTAAAAACAGCAAAAAGAGGCATAATTTTAAACATGTTGGCACCTCCATACCTTCATGCTCAGGCTGGTTTTGGATCCAGTAAAGGACAGCACTTTGACTTTCACTCTTTGTCCCTTGCTCACAACATCAGCAACGTTGGCAACCCGCCCTTCTCTTCTCAGCTCTGAGATGTGGACCAAACCCTCCCAACGCTTCCTGAGGGTGAGGCAGGAAGATGTGAGACATTGTATGTTATTACTCTGACAGTCCTTCAAATCACTGAGAATCTAGATTAAAATATTTTGCTGTCAACTGTTCATGCATGTTCATAAACTGTGTTTTCCCAATGAGAATTTTATAATTCTCCACTATGAAATTCATTTTTCTGAAACAGCTTCATAACCTCTCTAGGGTATGTGAAGGAAAGATACCACAAGTATCCCCCCCAAAATGTCAGAAGTGGAAGGATTTAGCAAAATTAATACTCTTTAGTGTTCTTGCATTTGGAAATGAAACCTAACAGAATTACAAACACCAGGCCCTGGGAAAAGACATGCCTCTGTTCTCCTCAAGGCTTTTATTACTTCTCCTGTTCCCTCTACTGTGTGGGGGCCTTCAAACATGTCTGCAAGGAGCTTATTGTCTTCCTGTAACAGGGAGAGCTCCTCTGGAATGCCACGGCAGAAAAACGTTTACCTGTCTCTGGGAAAGTTGTCTCTCCTAGGCAAGAGATATGCTGAGCAAAATAAGCCCTAAAACTCCTCAGAATAATCAGAAAGTGTCTTCTACAGGGTAGTACCAGCAGAAGAGAGAATTCAGATGGAATAGTAGTAGATCTACTGTGAACATCAGAAGGTACCTTAGTCCTTCCAGCTGCACAAAGCATCCAAACTGCATTATACTGGTGACTTTGCCATTGTAGATGTCTCCGATGGAAGGCTCCTCGGGTGGTGGACGGTCTATGTGCTTGTCCCTCCATCTCTCATGGCTCTTCTCCAGGTACCTGTCCCGCTCTCTCCTGTCCCTGCTGAGGCTCCGACTCCTGCTCCTCGAGCGGTGCCTGGACTTCCCCCTGTTCTTATCCCGAGTCCTGGAGCGAGACCCGGAGCGAGACCTGTGCCTTCGCTTGCGGTCCCGCTCCCTGCTACGGCTGCGGCTCCTCCTCCTCCTCTTCGCCCTGCCAAGCAAAAGTCAGAGCCTTGCAGTGAAACCCTGCCCACGACAGAGCAAAGGCAGGCAGTGCCAGGGCCCAGAGCCTTCCCCCTGCCACACCACACACCCACCGGTGCTCGCTGCCCCTCGGCTTGCCCTGCCTGTCTGCGCTGGGCATCAGAGCTTCCAGTTCTTTCAGGGCATCAGCTGCCACTTTCACATCATCCTCATCCAGCATGTTCTGTGAAAAGAGAAAATTGTTCTCTAAGAAGGCCTGTCACTGAGAATTAATCTACAGAGAGGATAATCATATACATTCTATTTAGAAAGAATG
>VYZS01047328.1:247-16955 GCA_013400695.1 Neodrepanis coruscans
AGACTTCCCCATGAATTTTACGTTGGCATATTTACCGGGCGTATGCACAGAGCCAGAGGTGGGACAGCCAAACATGACATCATTCACAAATGAGACATGTCACCAGGCCAAGGGAACTGAAGAGGACAGATGAAAAATAATGCTGCCCATAGAGATTTCAGGGACATGTAGATTGCATTACCCACCCACTAGCCAAGTGAAAACCTTGTTGGAAGCATTCAAATCGCCCAGCCATTTTCCCTTTTAATAAGCTTCTCCATCAATGACAAAAAAGGCTAAACCATCCATTACAATTTTTCAATCCACTGCATCCATTACTATTTTTTTTATTAACACATTTTGAATTGCAAAGCAAAAGTAGCTTTGAAAAAAAGAAATGGGTAATGCACATAATGAATGCATGTGGAAACCTAACACTATTGGCAATTGATCTTGGATTAGGAAACAGCCGCCTGTTCTTGGCATTCTTCCCACAATTGAACCTCCAACAACTGCATGACAGAATTAAACACTAGAACCAATGAAATGACAGTAGCTACTACTTACCATGTACAAATCTTCATTGATGCCTAGGTATTTCCCATTACCACAACCAATATCAGCCACTATTGATCCTGTTGGCAGGGACCTGAGAAACTCTACAATTCGGGGCCATGGGCTATGCCTGGTACTGCTGAAGTGTGTGGCAATCTCTTCATATACCTTGTGTACATATTCTTGCTCCAGCTTCGAGGCCTCCATCTCATTGTGGGGAAATGAAGGTTGTACCAGACTTTGCTGCCCTTTCTGGCTGTCACAGACAGATGGGTAAACTAGGCAGAGCAACAAGTTACAAAGTATTAATTTTTTAAGTGATCCCTTGTTGGTTAAGTGTATTTACCAAAATAAAATTAAATTGAAACATTAAAATGCAAGAAAAACCTTTATTCCTCTTTTACTTTTTAAAAGCTGAAATGGAGGTCAAACTGCAGAAGTGTCTGATGACCTGAAAACAATCAACCTGCCCATGTGTACCAAAGGCTATCTGCAGTGATCACTAATCCTGCTATCTTAATGTTTCCAAAACATTAGATAGTGTCCCCAGTGCCAAAGACCATGACATCATTGCAATTTAGCCTCTGAAATTCTGTTCTGAGGGCACAAATGGACTTCAGTTCCATGTAATCATTGAGCCACCTGTCTATGATTCTCTGTACTGCCCTAAGGCACTCATATAGCTCTATCACTGCAGATCTGCCTGCTTCACCTTCTTTCATGTATTTATGTTCACAAAATTACAGGCCCCTTCAAAAAATAATCAAAACTCATGGAAACCTGAAGAATGGTAGTTCTATTAGTTCTATTCTGTTACATTATTTAAGCACTTGAAGTGCCAATAAAATGCACAATTCCAGATTATTTTCCTGGCTATGGAGTAAGCCAACCTCCTTCTCATACAGAGAAACTCTAGCAACCACATGAATGCAACCAATCTAAGCCATATGGTATGTCCAACCCTGAGCCATCCAGGAATGGCTATAAATCAAAACTACCCAAAGGAATAAACCAATTTGCTCAAAACAGAAAAAGCTTACATATCAGCGATAAATTAACAATTTTGACTTGAAGATTGCCTCAAAACACTTACTGCAATTGCAAGGGCTTCTCCTCACTTTTCTGAATGTAAATGATGTTCTTGTTTCCCTTCGATTTAATGTTAAATCTCCAACATGAGCAGTGATTGTTCCAACTTTTTGCCCAAGCTCAGATGCTTGAATGATATCATATTTTCGGGGTGTGATCCTAAAATAAAGTATCACAAAATACAGGAATAATTCAATTTGCATCAGAAAAAAGACAATCCATATTTTAAGGAGGCAATTCTTACACTCTGAGACAAATGTGATTACAACATGCTATTTAACATACTGCTGCTTCACAGAGTTCAACTTACTCAATTTCAGAGAGAAAAGAGCTGACACATAAACTAATGACATTAATTAAAATGTTGTTTAATTGCAAGTAATTACATTTCACTTCCCTCCCTCCCTTTTTTTCCATAAAGTTTGATTGTTTATTTGTCTAGGACTTAATTTTTTTATATATTTATTTTTGTTCTGGTTTTGGCTGGGATAGAGCTAATTTTCTGCTTAGAATCTGAGCTAACAGCAACAGTGCAGTCTTTTACATTTAGTATGAGAATAATGTTGCTAACACACTGATGTTGTAGCTGTTTCTCAGTAGTGCTTACTCGAAGTGAGGACTTTTCAGTTTCCCATGGTCTGCCAGAGAGCAGGTGCTCGAGAAGCTTGGAGGGAGCCTGGCCAGGACAGCTGAATCAAACTGGCCAGAGGGATATTCCGTACCACAGAACATCATGTTCACTATACAAACTTGGGGGAGTTGTCTGGGAGGCGCCACCCGCTGCTGGGGGACGGGCTGGGCATTGGTTAGTGGGTGGTGAACAACTGTATTGTGCATCACTTGGTTCACTTGGCTTCCATTCCTCTCTCTCTCTGCCTTTCATTACTATTACTAGCCTTGTTATTATTATATTTAGCATTGTGTCATTATTATATTTTGTTTTGTTTCAGTTCTTAAATTGTTTTTATCTCAACCCATGGGTTTTACTTTTTGCCTCCAATTCTCCCCATCTTGGTGGGGAGAGTAAGAAAGCAACTGCACAGTAATTAGTTGCCAGCTAGGGTTAAACCATGACAATGTGACATAAAAATACGTATGGTCAAGATAGAATAAACTACTAAAAACTGTGACTGTGGGTATAAAAGCATAGAATTGGCTGAGCTTCACATTAGCAGATTGATGTTTCTTGTTGGAAATGGGCCTCTCAAATGAATTCTGCTTTATGACAGAACTGCTTTTCCATTTATTGACAGCATCTTCTGGGAGATGTATTAAACTGCATAAAGGGAGAAATTCTGTTGTAGATCTTTCTTTACCAAAAATCTATCCAGCAAACAAGGAAGTGAACTGGAAACGGAGCTTCTTAAGCTACTTCTGGTTTTGGCATGGGTCTGAGAGGAACATAATATTTTTGAAAGTACAAAATTAATAAAATTCAAATGATTTGGAACTTCCTATTTTTTGAAAGGGTTTACATTATGAAAAAGTACCAAACTCAAGAATTTTTAATAGCTCTACAAATGGATCTCTCTTAAAGTTGAGAAGTGGAAAATAAGAAAGTAAAATGAGAAATACAACGTGAGAAGAGAAACAGCTGCACCTACATGTAACTTCCTATCATTTGCACATGGGAAAAACTGGGTGCTCTTGGAACAAAAAGCAAACTCTTCAAGGAAATAGCTCAGCACTTCAAAGCTGTTACTGTCACACTGAAATACTTCCTGAACTTAGTCATCAAGATTGCTGCAGAACTTTCTGAAGGAAAAGAAAAAAACAACCAAACAAATCATCTCTAAGGAATTGGCCTCTTGGTGAAGACCCCTCAGAAATGCTGACTTCCAAGTAACTGACTCACAGCAGGACAAACTCTCAGCATGAAACTAACTTCCAAATTAGTTAGCTGAGTTTAACCCTCATAGGTTAAGCTAAAAGGGGAAAAAAGAGGTGTCTGACTTATTTTTCTGAAGCTGAGCATTCAATCTCATCTCAAATTCCCATCAAAATGCAGGTCACATGAACCAGTGCCTGTACTTAACCAAGAACAATGCAAATGCCAAGAAGGCAGCTTGATCAGCATTCCTGTACTTTGCTGTACACCAGCTTTCCTACTGCAGAGAAGCTGACATCTCATGCAGTGTCAGGGAAAACAAACAGGTCCTTTCTGTCTGGAAGTCAGGAAGCAGCACATTGATGCTCTGTATAGATGTTGCAAAGAGGAGACACTGAATAGCCCCAAAAATGAAAATCTCCCAAGGCAGTCATGGAAAGGATGGGATCTAATAAAGAACTGCTTTGCTCACAGCAGATAATGGAGCTATGGTGAATTAACCAGCTGAGGATGCCCAAGAGTCTCTGGACAGCAGAACTTCAAATCCTGAGTTAGCAGATCTTCTATTTGATTTTCTTTTCTACCTGCAGCAATAAGATAAGCATAGCAGCTAATATTTACAGAAATTAAGTCTTCTTTTTCAAGGTTCTAGTTTCAATCTAAATAATTTCCTTTTACCTATACTACAAGCAAGAACTCCAGATAAAAGAAAGGCTAAAACCAGGATTCCCACTGTCAAAAATAAAATGCACCACACCCTCTTGCTTGGTACAGAGTGGTTTTACTATTGCAGTGTCAAGAATGGAGTTTTAACAGGTTATGAACCAAAAATTAAACTCATCAGAAAAAAAAGCAGCACAAATGAACCTCATCAGAAAAGTCAGAATTTTACTTTCACCTATGAGACAAAAAGAGCTTACATCTTTTGCCCTCCTTGGTGACACTGTATAGCTTATTTCTAAACCGTATGTTTCTCTTTCAGAAAGAATGAACAAAAATTCTTTTCCTGTGCACTTTGTTAATGGGGTCAAAATGAAGTCTCTATTTCCTTGGCATCCAAGTATACATATTAAAAACATTTCCAGAACAATTCCAAATCTGACTCTTTCTAATTCGACTTCTGAGGTGTAGATAAAAGGCATCACAAATGGTCTTAAATACATTGACATTATGCATGCAAGTGAATTAACTACACATTCTTGCTGGATGATTGATCTTGTTGATTAAAATACTACATTTCACCAGCATATCTTAACCCACTAATGCTTTTAAAAATATACAGGAAAAGTGGACAAGCACTGGGACAGGAATCACTTATACATGAGTAGAAAGATCTGGGATCCTCATTTTCAAGTAGTTTGTCATGGGTTCTCAAAAGACAATCATCACTTGAAGGTACAAGTAAGTTAAGTAATAATCTCATTCCAGTTCTTAACAAGTGGGTATGCTGTCCCAACTTGAATGCCTGCTGGCAAGTACTGCAAGTGCCCAGCATGCATCCTTCCACCTCCTGGGAGTGTGGCTGCCTAAGGCCAGCTTGGAAGCAGCAGAGCTGGTAGTCTTGGAAAAAGCTGAGGTCTCATCAAGGGTGATCCCTCCTTCCCCTGGGAGCTACTTGTAAATGGAAGCTGTCCCCACCCGGTCTGGTTCCAGTTACAGATCCAGATGCATCCCCAGCTCTGTCTGTGCACAGCCACTGCCTTGACCCCCAGGCCAACATTCCAACCCGGCCTCAGCCCAGAGCCATGGAGCTGCCGGATGCCTGGGTTGGGGACTGCCCACCAGCTCCCCTGGCCAGCAATATCACTGGCATGGAAACTGCACTATGTTCTCAGAGCTATAGATACCCTTTCCAAAAGAAGACTGACAGTATTTGACAGGGCAGAATAAGACGCTTATAATGCTGGTATCTGTGTTCAGTCCTGTATATTAAAAAACAAGGGACCTGCTACCCTGGGCTTCTATAAGGTTGCAAATCAGACATACCAAGTGCTTTTTACAACTATTTAATTTAATGAGTGGTATAAGAGCCCTGTAAAAATGAACAGTTTAAGGGTCATGAAGGAGTTCATATTCACCCTCCTTCATAATACAAGTTAACTAGTACAATTAAAAGGCAAATAATTTTATGCCATTAAAAGGAGTTTGTGTTTAATGCACACAGAAGTAATTAGTGTCTCCAAATGACTGCTGAACTAGTGATAGCTTGGGTCAAATACTAGAAGAAGAAGTGTTTACCATGGGTATTTCTGTCCAATATGGGAGTTTCCATATTCTCCTATAGTGCATTACTGTCACTCTCAGAGCCTGCCAAGGTTTTAGCCTTTTTGCCAATTTCAGCACTCCTATTGTAAGTGTCTCCCAGTGGTACACAATTTTAAAATCATGTCGTTAAATTCTACAATAAGCAAAACATAAGACATATTCCAAGAGCTCTCCTTCCAGGATCCCAAACCTGCTCACTACAATGAAGTCTCAGCAGCAGCTGAAGTGTCCCTGTAAGCATAGAAGACCCTTCCACAAGATTCATTACAAGGAGTTTAGGGGTTATTTTGCTTAGGAGGACTTTCCTGCCTGGAAGAGGCATCTTTCCCAGAGACAGTTTTAGATGTTTTCTCCTCCTGCATTCCAGAGAAGCTCTCCCTGCTATGAGAAGATAAATTCTTGCAGACATGTTTGAAGGCCCCCACAGTGTGGGGGCAGAGGATGATAAAAGCCCTGAGAGGAACAGGGAGTGTGTCTTTTCCAAGGCCTGGTGTTTAGCACTGTTTATTCTTCTTTAATTTTTGGTGTTCTTGTCTTTGGAAATAAATTTTCCTAAATCCTTCTGCTGCCTGGCATTTTGGGGGTACCTGTGCATTATCTTTCTTCACAGTCCCTAAAGCAGCTGGGAACAGCTCAGAAAGATTCCCCTTGGTCACTCTCAGGCCTTCTGTGAGTCCTTCTCTCAAGCCTTTGGCATATGTGATCCAAAGGGAAAAGCTGTGAGTTGAAAAGAGAGAAAGGAAAAGGTAAAGCTAATTGCACTAAAATCAATTATTTGCCAGCTTAGAGTTGCTGAGGACTTTTACACTGTGGATGTGAGAGTGATCTCCAAGTGAAACTTCACTTGTGAGAGCAGCAGTAAACTGCAACTCATGGACTGGCAATTAGCTTCCTAAATCCCAAAGTCTGACAATTTAACCTGAGCAGCATCTGAGCAGAGGAGTGAATTTATACATTAATTATAAAACCTGACTTGATTTCTTGCAGACAGATTTTAAATACATAATGTCATTAATAAAGCAAACAAACAACATTTATTATTCTTCTATTATCAGCAGTGCAAGGACTTTTACACATACCCATGTGTCCACAGGTATCTGGATTCTCCAGTCATCACCAATAAACTGCATCGGGGCAGCATAATTGCCACTGTATGGCCATCAGGGTGTTTGAAATCCATCACAATCTAAAAAGAAACAAAACCATTCACCATGAATGAGCATGAATTACAGAGCTCCATATATATGCCAGGTTTTCTCAAGGCCTAGCTTTCTTTGCCTCTACTAAGTTCAACTAAATATTGCTATGAAACAGCTACAGATCTCCTAGGGATGCAAAAGTCTCTAGGTCTTCCATCCTAAAGATCTCTCCCCTTCAGCACTGTGTTCAAAAATCTTAGGCAGTCACAAATATATGCATATATAATCAAAATCATATAAATATATAAAATTTTCTTTTCATGGTAAAAAATTCCTTTGTAAGAACACAGTAGTACAGTTCATTCTCTGTGTGTATCTGTGAGGCAGGAAAGGATTACTATCCCTCAGGTATCCCCTTGCTGTACCTCAAGCATCTGAAAGTCATGTACCTGAGCCAAGACCGTCAACTACAGTCTTTTTGTAACGTCTATGCAGAGACAAGTTTCTCTACAGGGTTATTCATCCTAGTGTAAAATGTAGAGCTAAGGGATGTGGAATGACTCTGTGCTTTCTGGAAATGCCTATCCATTCACAGCAGACTGCGCTGAGACAATTAGCTCAGCCAATATATAACATTTAGATAAGCAGTATTAGGTGAGAGAAATAATTTCCAACTCGCCCACATTCTTGGAGGTTTGCAGCACAACAAGTGCGCGCAGTTTCCCAAGATCCTGACTAACGTACCAACTACCAGACCATCGTTTTATTATTTGCCATCTGGCTTCTAGCCATGGCAATATACTGAGGTAATGCTTTCAGCTTTATACCAATTTCACAGCCCAGATGGCAGTGGTACATTTTGCTTGTGCTTGGGCTAGGAGTGTTATCCTTTTACATTTCCCAAATGAGAGAAACTCTTACTGTGGAAAAAAAGGAGCAGGTCATTTAAGCAATCCAAATGAGTTACAGAAGACTACTGAAAAAGAAAAGTGGTCAAAACCTATTCAAGTCAGTGGTTCCTGGTACACTGGAGAATTAGCAGCATGAAAGTGCAGCCACCTGATTTGTAACCTACTAAGTGTGCAATTTAAAAGCAGATTTACTACCATATGCCAGATTGAAACAAATTAAGCAGTTCTGCTTCTGCATACAGATGCATTTAACAAAGAGAAAACAGTAGTGCAACAATCAGCCGTTCAGCACAAAAACTCAGCAAGACAGAGACTGAATAAGCAAGACTTTTAAATATTACAAATTGCCACTTTCAACAATTACAATATAGTGTTGTACACAGTGAAGCAAACCAGAATGGCACTGACATTTTTAGGAAAAAAGTTAGTTATGCTGTAGCACCACTCATGCAGAGTGACACATCCTCTCCTATTGGGTAGCACCACTCATGCAGAGTGACACATCCTCTCCTATTGGGCTAACCAAATTTAAAGCAAGAAGTGACAGGTTGACAAACAGTGGGGTTTAAAGGGGTAGAGAGATATGAGGGAAGAGGAATAAGCATAACTATAAGCTCTGATGAATGATTATGAAACACTTCAATAGCTACACAAATAGATGAATGGAAGCCACTTGCTTCTGTACTCCTTTCCCTTGCACTTTGCAATTTCTTCTAGGTAACCTCAAAGAAGCATGGGGTGAAAAAGGAGAAAAGACAGTGGCTTTACAAATCTGATGGGGAAGCTGTCCCATAAAGTACAAGTTGCAGCAGCTTCCTGTAAAAAGATGTAACTATCTGGCAAAGCAAATAAACCAGAAGACAACTAATCAAGACCAATAGGTAAGAAAAGGAAAAGCATGAAGAGAAAAGAAATAGGGAGTGAAGTGGTAGGATGAAATGGGTAAGATAGTATCTCAGTCTGTCTTCTGCCTCTCTGGTTCACTGCTGTTGGGGACCGGTGTCAGAGGACAAGGTAGAGA
Source organism: Neodrepanis coruscans (assembly GCA_013400695.1). NCBI lineage: Eukaryota > Metazoa > Chordata > Aves > Passeriformes > Philepittidae > Neodrepanis > Neodrepanis coruscans. The sequence goes on from VYZS01047328.1 coordinate 9,035, forward strand.
CTGCGTTCTTCAGTAGTATGGCAAAATAAACGAAACACAAGAACGTCCAGATTTCTTCCTGGAAGCTTCACTACCCAATATCCCTCTTTCTGGATCAGTAGTAGCTACAAAGCTCTGTTTTTGCAGATGATATTCAAGAACTGCATTTTATCCATGAGTCAACAAGGACACCTCTACTGGGTCCCCTACCTTTCCAGTTCCCATCTCCCTCTAGGGCCCAAAAGAGGACCTTGTTCCCTTTAACTTCAACATGCCAAGGTGGGGACACCATATGAAGTAGTGGGGAAACAGCACACTCAGCTCCCTGCCTTCTCTGCTGCTTCACCTCATACATCTCCAATTCCTTTTCCCCCACCAACTGCATGGCCCCAGAGCCTTTTCACAGAAGGTGCTCCTCAAACCCTGTCCTGTTAATGACTGTGCAGCCAAAACAGCAGAGGTTCAGAGCCCTGTATAACAGATAACACATTGGGAATGAGAAGCTACAAAAATACCCCTGGTAGCTGGATTTTCAGGCAGCAGTGGCAGGAAAATAGAAGAGTCCTCCTGGCTGAATTTTATCTATGCTAAGCCAACAAGAAATACACAAGACAAAATTTCTGGTAGTGCAGAATTTGAGGTTGGAAAGGCTTTGGAAAGGAGATTATCTCTGTAACATCTGGTTAAGTCTAATCCTTACCAGCATAAGATCTCAGCTCTGCTCCTGCTCCCTACTTTTCTGGGGCAGAAAAGCTTCTGTACTTTAATCTCATACTGTGTGGCTGCTCCCTGTCTAAATGAATTTCATCCTTAAGACAAGCTGTGATGATGTGGGGAGGAAAATGAACCTAAATTTGACTAATTTACCTGCAAATGGGCAATGATATTAAGTAATTAACAGTAATTAGAACCAAAAATCCAAATCCAAAACCGGCTTTTGCTTATGAAGCAGACTGAGGTCATCAGCTAGAATATATTAAAGTTTTGCACTTTTTCAAATTTCAAATTTGACATTGCAATTGAGACAAAGAATCAAATTTAATGAACTTGCTGTGAATCACTGAAGAAAATTAGTACAATTCCTATGCTTCGTTCCTTTATCTAGATTAACTGCACCTGAATGCCTGAAAAAAACAAGCAAGAGTGCTTCTTCTATCCTTTGTTTACAGTACAGTAAAGAACAGTTAACCCAGAAGGGTTTTTGAAGAGCTCTGTTCTTATCTCTGAGAAGCCTGTTGCTGACTAAAGTAGATAACATTCCCACAGTCCTGTATGTGTCTTTATCCTGGCAGAACATTCTGAATTGTCACTGTCAAACACACAGGCACATAGAAGATTAATGTATTTGGTCCTCATTTTTAATTTACTAAGAACTTACGATCAATAAAGCAACTCCGCCACTGCTGAATCAATCTGCTTCACAACAGCTTTGCTCCACAGGAGCTATTTCCAATTACTATTCTTGTTTTTACCTATTTTCTTTTTTCTCTTAGATGGCAGAGTCAATAAAGATTAAATTTCCAGCTAGCCATGGTGCATCATCCCAGGATTACATTCAAAATAGTGGATGCTTTGATCTTGTACAAGTTTTACCATTTTTCTTCATACTATGCAAAAGAAGTGTGTCTCTAAATATAACAAACTTGAAAGAAAGAAAAACAAACAGCTAATAATATCTACTTATGGTTTTAAATACCTTGTCATGGCGCCAGGTTATTTAAGAGAGTGTATTCATGACAAGGAAGCACATGAAGCAGTAAACAGCTTTCACGGATGGCTAAACATCAAAGCAAAGGGACACCCACATCATGAGCATTGTTCCTGTGGTATAAAATACAGCAAAATACAAAATCCAGAAAATAATCCAGCATAAAACAAAAAGGGAGTAAAGCACCTTTTTCTGCATCACTTTGAGTGCAGGGGTACTGGACTTCATGAATGAGCAGGATGAAGGCGAATGACTGGTCTACCAAATAAATAAAGATTCAAAGGCAAAACAGAAATAATGAAATGGGGCTATCAGGACAATGTCAATAAGAATTTCACTGCTAGAGCAAGGACTGACAATTGTTTTTCTAAGCTTTGTCTCTGATGCCATTTGTATTTCATGCTAACAGACTATCTTAGACAAAACATACTCTAAAGCTAAAAACAGTACAATGTCGAATTCTTCTCAAGTCTCTGACATTATTTACTGAATTTTCAGAGAGCAAAGACAGATTATCAGCCTACATAACAGTTTCCCACATGTAAAACAGATGAAAAAAATGTCTACTTCAAAGACAGCTGAGAGGTTTAAAGCCCACACACGGAGCTTGAACAACAGTGAGGCTCTGTGTGGAGACAAGAGCCTGCTGGCTTACACAAGGCAATCAACTGGTAATACACAGCACCTTTCACTGCAAAATCCATGCTAAATTCCAAAATTTGGAATTCGGAAAATGCTGAATTTTAAAAGGGAGGCAAATGGGATTATGTTTCCTGAATAATCGACATCATAGCAAAATTACCTTATGTGAAGTATGCAGCTATTTACATACTGTATCATGTTCTCTAGCCATATTTCAGAAAATGAGTGCAACATCAACAATCACGACAATGAAATATTTCATACTGCCTACCTCAAAAATCTCTCAACACATGTGCAGGCCTCCCCACATCAGATTTATGTCAAAGCATCCTATCTCTTGCTAAGCCTGCTTATCTACTTAGGCAGTATGGTGATGTTAGTCAGATGCTTAATACACTTCCTAGGTTTTCTTTCTTCAAAAATTGTATACAATTTTCCATCCATGCAATGCATTACTATCTTCTTTAATTTTCTGTGTCCCTTTAAATTATCTATGCATTTCTTCCTCTTAATTGCAGTCTAGCATATGAGTGTTTAAAAAAATACTTCAATATAAGGTCAACGCTTAACTCTTTTATATCTAAGGTCTTGCCTTGTTATGATTTTCTTGTTAAGCCCAAGGAGTAGAGTGCATCCACTGAACAGTATGCCAGCATCTCTCCTAGCTATTACATATGCCATTGACTTCATGATACAAATTCCATTATTATCCGGCCTCTTTTTACAAGATTCACACAAAGAGTAAAACTACTGCAATTGTCAAGCTAATGCCTGTTAGATTAAGGAGCTTCCAGTCCTCCGCAGGCGTTGTCACAGCTATCTGGAATATACACCACTCTCTCTTTGTACCTGAGGATTCATGTCTTGAGGTCCACCAACTGCAAGTTACCAGTCATGTCACTAGCTGGATGCCAGCTCCTTGTGTTGTCCAGCACGGCGGCCTCAGCACAGGTTAGGATGCTGGTGGTACTCTTATCATCATCACAGCCAACTTTTGATTGCTGATGTTCCCACTCCTAGATGTCTCACAGCTGCTGCAAATTTTTATGCTTCACCCATATGTCTTCTCAAACTGACTCCTTGTTTCAAAAGCTTCTCTGTAAATCTAGGGTTACTGTTTAGTCTTGAGGATTGAATAGCCAGACTAAAAGTAGAACACAACGAGCCTATACATTAAAGACTACCCATCAAATATGTCAGTTCCTACTACCTCTAAGAGTATAGAGTTTCATTTGTATGTCAGGACACTACCTGGCGTCTTTGCATCTTCTCAGATTCAACTCAATGTTGAATGTTAGCCTTACACCTAAAGGACTTTCAATTCCTACAGTAAAAGGCAATAGTTGCATTAACACTGCTTCCCTTTCTCTGCCACAGGTATAAATCTCTCCTTTCTGGAAAATACTACCCAAACCAAGCATAGGACTTTGACGGTCTTTTGTGAATCCAGAGACAAAGACTCAGTCAAGTTCTCAACAAGATCCAATTTATTTCATTTCACTCATGTTTCATCTTCATCCTTTAACAAACTGCCTCCCTAGCTCTTAGCTTAAACTCTTCTAGGACACAGAAAGCAACAGGCTTTCTGAAGGCTTTTAGTCTTCATTTAATTTCTTTTACTGACTTAGCCTCCTCTGCAATATTTTCCATTCTTTCAGTCTTCCCTCACATCCATGGGTGCTACTACACTGACATAAAAGTAATTGCATATACTGGGGCAGAATATGTCTCAAATGCATCAAATTATTCATCTTCTTTCCCAAAAGAAAAGGAAATTTCCAAGGTTTTGTGTCACCTGCTCTCTAAGAGAGTACAGCTCAACAGAAGAACACAAAAGGACTCTTACACATCCTGGTCTAGTGGCCTCCAGAGAACTCAATCTGCTCAAGATGTAATGCCTGAACATCACAAGAAAGCAGTTCTGTGTCCTTAAATACATCTCCTCAGACTTGCACTTAATGTATTACTCTATGTCCTGAAAGCAAATAATCCTTATTTACATGCTTAATGCTGTACCAAATGTCTATGAAGAACACCCAGAACAAGTCCTTACAACACAGCCACAGCTGTTTTGTAATAAGTGTAACTTTATATGCAAGTATGATATTTAGAGGATTCTGGTATCCACATCTATGTGGTGCTGTGGCATATCTGCAATTCTTTCACACATTAAAAAGTTTTCAAGAGATTTTCAGTATCTTAGTAGAAAAGGAAACACTTCAGCATTCAAGAAGCACATCTCATGGTTTTAAACCTTTGATTGTTTACAAAAATCTGTGGCAACACACACAATTTTCACATTACCCAGGTTGCAGATACACTTAAGCAGGACTCCCTTCAACCTTAATTTTAGTTCCATGTCATGCTACCTGTACATTTATCATCCTGTCATCAACCATTATAACCTTTAATTGCAAGTTTTCTACAACCGAAGTGGTGTAAGGAACTGTGAATAGGGCCTTCACGTAATATAAGCAATAATTGATACAGGACAAACCAGACTTTGGCTGAGTAATATTGGCAAACATAAAATAAAACAGGAGACCAATATACAGGAAAGATGACATGAAGTGTTTACATTCAGAGTGTAGACTCATACCAGTACAAGTGTGGCACAGACACATCAGCTGTTGAGTAACATCCCAAGTCCATGCGGGTTTACGGTATTTCAAGGCATGGGTAAAACGTGCTGCACGTTCATTATCCTACATAGTGGAAAACAATTTTCCCTCACTCTCTACAAACACTGGAGTTGTTCACAAACCTTGCTCTCCTTTGCAGGTCTCAGCTTTCTGGTTGCAATGCTGCAGCACGAGAATTCAAGCGAACTTTCAGTCATAGGGTGGAAATAGACAAATCAGTTCAAGATTAAGATATCTACATTTGAACTTAGGTTTCAAAACAACTCATTAGGGAACTGAAACCTGTGAAACAAGACAGTAGATATCTAGTTCAGCATGAGCTGAATTACTCCATAGGCTGGACTGACTCAATCCCCATTGATCACAGAGGAGGTCAGGCATGCAGTGCACGTGTACACACCTACTTGTAAACACTAAAATTTCAGTGTCTTAATATTGACAACTAGTTATTAAATAAAGGCACCCAGGTATGGATTCAAGAGATGCCTCAACTCTGTTTAAAACAGTTCTGCCTTAATTAAACTCTCTTTTTGCATTACTATCACTAAATTTTGCCCCCTACATACTGAGAAAGTAGCATGGAAACAGTGTGGTGCTGAACTCCTGTAACTCAAAGGGATGAAATCATGAATTTATGCACTCAGTCTGAGTTTGGAACAAAGGTCAACTAGCTCTTCTCAAAACTGCATCTAACAGCTGTCCCAGAGATCATCACAATAACAGAGAACTGTTAGGATACAAGAAATGCAAACTATGCCTTCCCAAACTAAGTCTTGCATCACACCTCACAATAGCTGACAAGATGCAGTTTTTGATATATTGCTATAGAAACTACCATATGGTCTGTTTCTTAATCGTCTACATTTTCACTGTAAAGCAGAAATCTACTGAGGAACAAAGATCTGTGCACAAATGTACAGAAATGGCTTAAATGCATTAAGCAAACTCATTTCTTAGCAGTCAAAAGCATATAACCATAAAAAAATAAAATGGAAAAAGACCAAAACTAAATAAAACCCAAAGAATAAACTAAAGGCATCTTTTTAGTTAATGATGTCTTCTAGGGCCATAAAGTGTAATTCAAAACACTGCATGACACAAAAAGACTTCTTTAAAATCATTTGAAGACAACAGTTTTATCAATTCACACAATTGCTATATTTTACCCCACAGAAGTCCCACACATCTGACACATACGTATTCTTTCAAAGCAGAGAAAACAATCATGAAGGAAAAACACATTCTGAAGTCTGGATAGGCAGTATTCCAACACTGCTGATTTTCATCACAAACTGTCATTCTCTCCATCTGCTTCATTAGCACAATAGTGTATTCACATAAGGCAGCCTGAAGTCACACGAAAAAGCTCTACCAGGGCCTCAACATCTGGCCCTGAATTTACAATGGATCGCAGGAATGTGCACTGCAGACATGCAGGCAGTAACAACAAGAGAAGGAGGAACAAGAACACCTCAAAAGGAACTGTGCAGTGTCCAGCTTTCACAGCTTTCTGCTGCACCATCAAGCTTGGTTCCTTCCAACCATTCTTCTGCTGTCCCAGCAAACCAGAGCTTCACCTGCATTGTCTCTGCTCTGCACCAAGAGGCTGCCTCTCTACTTGCTTCTCTTCTAAGTGCACAACCCTCCCACTGCCTAGAATCAGAATCTGTCTGTCAGGTGTATCGGCATCACAGGCTTCACAGCTCTAGCTCCTGCGCACTTTAACCACTAAGAATTGCCAGTTCCTCAGTGAAAATTTCCAGAGATAACTCTACTGAAACAAGAGCTCTGTGGAGAAACTCCTCCGAAACCACAGCCAGTAAGAAAAACAGAAACAGAACATTACAGTATACTATCTTTACAAATCTGAGTATTTTGCATAAATGCAGACAGACTTCAAATTTCATTTGTTACACTTACTGGTATTATAAAGTCTGGTTCAAAGCCAAGAGAGACAATACACCATGGCAGGAGCTTAACAAGTTACGCTTGTTCCTTTGCTTATAGGCTACTTGTAATTATTACTATTGACAGACTACTTGTCATTTCTACATGAAATTTGCCACAGTCTCAAAACAGGCTCCTATGACAATAAAGATGACATCATTGGCTAATGAAATTAGATTTCTTTATTGAATTCCAGAACTGAAGTCCAGCTGAAATGCAAGAGCTAAAGATAACAACTTTTTAATGCTCCAGTTCAGCCTGTTTGCTGTTAATTTGTGGCAGACACCAGGATTTCATTCCATGTAGCAAGTACTGATCTTCTAAAAACAACACAGGGAATAGAAATAACTTCTACTGATGAACCTCTTGAAGAAATTAAAAATTCTCAAAAAAAAATTAAGAAATTAATAACTACTCCCAATACAGCTTTCTATAAACAACTACAACAACATACAGCTTTCTATAAAAAAATTGAAGTGTATTTCAAGAATGACAATTCAAAACCTGACTCAAAAATCATTTTAGCTGTAAAAATACTAATTGAAATGTAAATTTAAATACTCTGTTAGTTTTCGTAGAATGCCTTGGTTTGCAAGTGACCTTCAAGAGCATCTAGTTCTAATCTCCCTGCCTTGGACAGGGACAATTTTCACAAGACCAGGTGGCTCTGAGCCCCATCAAGCCTGGCCTTGAACACTTCTAGGGATGGGGCATTCACAACTTCCAGGGTCTCACCACTCTCATAGTAAAGAATTTATTTCTAATATCTAATCTAAATCTACCCTCTTTCAGTATGTTGTGCTTTTACCACTAAAAACAGCGGTCCTGACAAGAGATGTCCAAGAGAAGCCACACACCCCCCCAAAAACACACAAATAACACACTTTATTTCACACACACAGAAAACAGACAATAAAGTGCAAAAAGCAGACAAATTAAGCTTTCCCAGGGCCTGTGTTGGGATGGGAACGCTCTGGAATAGTGCTGGTCTCTCTCTTGGGGC
>VYZS01047328.1:34009-44291 GCA_013400695.1 Neodrepanis coruscans
GTATTTAATTCCCTTATTTTATTATCTTTAAATCCCAGACTATAAGATGACTCACTTGCTTTGCTCTGACTCACAGCTTTCAATTTCTATTTGGAGTTATTGAAACCTTTTCAAAATTGCTTTCAGTCCAAAGGAAATTTTATTTTAGTGTGCATCCAGCAAGCTTCAAGCTAGTCAATATAAATATATACAGCAATATACGTCACATCCCCTAAACAATTCAATATGTAATTTGTAATACGTAATTGTTTTATGAAGCAAAAACTAAAAAAAAAAGGCAATTACAGTCCCAAAAGCCTTATTTGACCGGACCTCAACAGAGGGCAGCAACCTCTGGCTCCAAGTGATTGAAAAATAAGCTTAAAGTACTCACAATAATCTGGAACGGATCTTATTCAAAAGCATTGTTCAGTGTGTGTTTAAGATACAGTAACAGCTCTCCTTTACCTAGAATCTCACATCCATCTCTCAGTGATGCTTAAAAGGCTTTACATCATACTTTAAACGTAAGTGCTATTTAATAGGGAAGTTCTTACCTCCAGGTAAAGGTTTATCTTTATCAATGTTGTTGTTATCATAGCGAAATTCATATCCAAAATGTTTTACTCTTCTGTGCTTTAAAGACTTCTGGGCTGTAAAATTACACAAGTTTGAAGTAAGATTAGACTATATAAAACAGTATAGGCAATTTGCTATGCTTCCCTATTCCATCTGACCTGTAAAGCCTAAACATTCTTTAATTAGCAGTTAAAACAATGTATGTGATCCTTGTCCTTCATGGCACACAGTTCTACCTTACTATAAACTCTTGTATTTCATCAAGCATCACATTCACTGCTGCTCTGAGTCAAATGGATAGTGTTTTAGTATATGCAAGAAGTAGGAAATAGCAACTTTCTTGAACCATGCTTAATTCATCTTTTCTCTTGCTCTGATCTCTTGATACATTTGATGAGTATCTTATGAATACATCAAGATCCTTCATTTACATCAATCATCACGTTACATGTTAGTTAAGGCAAACATAACCTTTAGTATTGCTCCAGGGAACAAAATTTACACAGGAACTTTGAAGTGAATCCCAAGAATTCATTTATTAAGCGATTTAACTCCAAAGAACTCAAGTGAAAGCAAGAGAGCATCTCAAATGTGTGTCTCACTGAATTATTTTTTATTTCAGAGGAGACACAGCTCCTCAGTTGGACATCAAACTATAAGGGTAATCCACCCAACAGCCTTGTGCCTGGCACAAAACACAAAAAAAAGACTTTAGTTGGTTTTGGATGCAGGTATGTTAATCTAGTAAATCCATTCTAGAACACCAATTCAGACCACTTTCCCCCAGGAGTTTATCACTTTCAGTATAAGACCAAAGTTCTAAAATATTAAGAGCAAATACACAATCATTTTGGACAATATATTTACCAAGATGTAGAATCCTTGTAAACTGGAACTGTAGGAAAAAATAGTATAAAAGTACAGAAGGTCTGAATTTCTATAGTTGTACCCACCATTTTTAGTATCTTCATCTCCTATCCAGTCAACACTTTCCAACATCCTCCTTTCTTCCTCTGAAGAAATAATCTTTTCAATTACCATTAAGCCTGGAGGAAAGCTTGTAGCAACAGCATTTTGCAAGGAAACTGGGATGTATGAAAAAAAAAAAGAGAATATTGTCACTGGTCAGAAAAAATGAAACAATCTATCCCCTATATAGATATTTACTTTGTATGAGAATATAGTACAGCTGTAGAAATATTTAATGATACAATATAGCCCTCATTGTGGTCTTATTTGGAGAATAAATTATGCCTTTTTGTCATGATAAACAGGGTAAGGCTCAAGTTTAGCACCATGCAATGCACTTTCTAAAAATTTTACTGCATAAGACTAACAAGACTCCACACTATTCAAACACAAAACTACTTGTGATATTCCTGTCAAAATAATGGTAAACAGAATCTCCCAATTACTTCAGGGTCCTACCTGGTTTTCATTTTAATTTTGTAGAACTTTGGTGATGTACCATATCAGCAGAGATAGAGAAGACTCTGTAATCAAATGGTACAAATATGGAGTAGCACAATGCAATCAACAAACGTTGATGATGTAGGGACATTCAGTCTGCTAACCTAAAAAAAGCTATTCACTGAGAATGTACAGAACAACATCAGGAACCCTTTTCCCTAGACATTATAAAAGCTCATAGAAAGAGCAACAGTTCTTGTACTAAATAGCTTATAATCAGCCAAAAAAAGAAAATCTTGGGGAGAAGGGGGAAAAAGGCATAAACTTCAGAGTGCATATTTTAATTCTTGGAGTTGAAGGAGAGATTGCAAGACTAAGGTCACATAAGAAATCCAGTGAACTGTTCAGAGATCTCCAAAACCTTCACTTCCAGTATTGAATGGTCAAGAAATTACTTAAATCTTTTTTTTGACTTCTGCCTCCAAGTAAAAGAGTTCAAATTATAGTACTCTATCACAAAGTATAAGGAGCAAAGACTACTTTATGTCTTGAAACCTAGATTCTCGCTGTCATTCCCTGTATCTACTTACAAAAACTAGTGCACTTTTAGCTATATTTACAACGCAGGAAGTAGAACTAAAGGAGATCAGTATGCAGGAAACTGGATGTATAAGACAGCAGGAAAACTGTACCTTTTTCCACAAAATTAATATATAGAACAATGTTTTGGCCACAGTCTTCCAATGTTACTTCTTTTCCATTAAGGGCATCAAAGGCTTTCTTGGCTTCTTCTGTTGTCCCGTATTTCACAAATGAATATGGTTTATTTGGTGGCATTAAGAGTGTTTCCACGGCTCCATATTCTTCTACTATCCTGAGCAGTTGGTGTCTACTCATCCCATTACCAAGACCAGCATTGGCAATAACCAGGTTCTAATTGAAAAGGAATTTTTAAAAAATGAAGAATTAGTGATTACTGTTGTCTCATTTGAAACTAACACTCTATCAAGAGAGCAGCACTATAAAGAGAAATTCAGCCCATGCTCACTCTTTTAGGTATTCAATACACAAGATATTTACATTTCCATGAGCTTGGTATGTGGCTCAGGCACCCTTTGCTTGCCCAGCACATGTTCTGGCAGAAAGGCTTGCAGCCTCTATCAGAAGCACCTTCCAGTTAATGCATGCTTTGAATCAGCACATGTGTCCAGCGTACCAAAGGCAAACAGGGACACTAGCACACATTATTTTGGAGGTTTTTAAAACATAATTTTTCCAGAGACCTGTTATCACTAACAAAAACAAACATAAAACCCTTTGAGGACTGATTCCACTTTTTAAAACAGGTTTTCATCTTTGCCAAGAAGTCTCTCCAGGCACACAGACTGATATCCCCAGTTCCCCCTTAAGTGCTCCATATATCAGGTTCACCAAAAATAAGCAGCAACCTCTGGAGACATAGCATCTAGTTCTGCTCCAGCACTTTTATCTGAAAATTCTCCCTCTTGTTTTTATAAACAAAAGGGATTTATGTCCTATCCTTGGTTAACACAGACTACTTAATGGACAATGCCTAATTGCTTAATTCTAGGCTTTCATAGTGATTTATGCCCAAAATTATCAAAAAGCATGCAGTTTGTGAGGACTGTTGCTGGTTTGCCAAATATCAGAAGAAACAACAAAACAGAACGTTTTGAAGCACTATTATTCAAGAAGTATCTTTTGAAATACATAGGCCTTTTCAAAATAAATCAACAAGTTCTTTTGACATCTAAATAGCTACATGCCATAATTGGATGTTCAGTCTAATCATAGTGGTTGAAAGAAGTTTAAGTCCCTTTTTAAGGGTAAATGTGACTCCAAACAACCAGCAACAATTTGCTCAGATTGACTCCATGTAATACCTTTCCAGAAAGCTTTCAGACAATCTTTTCCTTAAAGTCTATAAAATGTTCTATGACCTTTTATGAAGGCAGCTGGGAAAGTGTTTGATTGTTTCAAATGACAGCATTTCACTTCTCTAAAAAAACAGAAAATGAGGTTTAGCACTGAAGAGAAGGATTATTCAAAAAAACTGTTTTTGAGTACTGCTGTGACTATTATTTTGAGTGAGTACTGTTAACATCTGTTCTAAGCACTGCATTGGGCTGTCCATTACTGATTACATTTTCCAAAGTTTACCTCATTTATTTCTTTTTTTTATTATTTAGAGTGTTATTAATGGAGAGGCCCACATGAGTGAAGGACATGCAGAGGCTCAAGCCAGTGCTTTCACTTAATCTGCAAAGATCACCACTACACAACTACTGCAGCATGTGCAGAAACTGATCATGTTCTCCTGACTGAGCAATTTGGAGACAATTAGAATCTTGCGCAAAGCCTGAAAGCATTTTCTGTATTATTGACACAAGTTTACCTCTAGCACTATGGTTTTGTTTCATATATCACTTATTCAAATGTTCTGTCATCAGTAACGATCTTGCTGGACCCCAGCATTTCCCTTTGGTAGATTAGATGAATAATTTGGTACTTAGGACAGTTTCAAGGGGAACAAGTCCCAGATTACAGACCCACTTCCAGGCAATGCTAGAAAAACAGTCTTTGCTCCAAAAAGTTTACAATATATACAAGACTGCTGAGTTACTTTAGCATTTGTCCAGGTGATGTGAAACCTTAGTAAAGACTAAGCCAAACTTTGCCACAAAAATGTATAAAGATCTAACTGATGTCTCCATATTTTAATGGGAAGGATTTGCAGGACCAGGTTGAAAAAGGATAAATGATACTGCTCTAGTGTTTCAAGCCATTAGTACCTCTCCATAAATGACAGAGGTAAATCAGAATTTCTCCAGCTTCTTCCCTTTCTGTCTTCAAGTCCTTGTTGCTTTCTGCTACCCCAGTATCTGCTTCAATAATACTTCCCATGCCCCCTCCTCAACCTGAGGAACTACTGTTTCACTTTAAAAAAACCAAAAGGTTCTAACCAAAAGGTTAAAAGAATCCAAAGGCCTTCAAAATCTCTCCACAGACACTGAATTGCTGAAGTACAATTCTACTTTGAAATCAAAGATGCCCAGAAAACCCTCAGTCTCAGGAAGTGCATTTTGGAGAACTGCATTTCAAAGAAGGCACAGATGAGAATAGAATGCAGATAAGCAGCATTTTTACACTACCATCAAAATCACAACTACCAGTACCTGTGTGGCATGGGAGATGCACTCAATGCCCTCATGCCTCATCAACGTATGCTGAGCTCTGACCTGCTTCCTCAATACCTTCTTCTTCATTTTATGGACTTTTGTATGATCTTCGCCAGTTTTAGCTTCCATGCTGGTGATCTAGAAAGCAGAAGGAACAACACATGGTGAGTGTCCTGCTTGAAAAATTAAGTACTTCAGTCTGCTCTAGAGCAGTAGTTTCCCTGCCTCCTATGTCATCTCTAGGACAGTAATAAGAATTTAGGTAATTCCAGATTTTATGAATTATTTGAAATTGACAAAACCGAGTCTGCAAACTAAGTTCTTCCTCAGTCAATTGCACAGTTTTCTCCATCTCTGAAGTTCTGCTATTAAACTCTGTGTTAAAATACAGCTTTTTAAAGACTGTCATCATGCTTAATTTCATTTTCCCATTTTTCTCTTCCTCATTACTCTTATCCACAGCATCACTACACCCATTTGTGGTTTTTAACCTGTCTGCCCCTCCTGTTTTCACATAGTAGTTTCAGCTGATTTCCTTCTCTCTACTGTCTCTCCAGAGCAGAATATGAGGTTTATCACCACAGCTTCTAAGTTATCCTCATGCCTCACCAAATGCTTGTCTTGAACTGTTCATTTGGATCCTTCTTCCTAATTGCAACCAAGTAAGACATTTGGCTGAACTTGCTTTTTTTTGAGATTAGGAAAGTGTGTTCAATACATAAATGTCCAAGAACAAGCAACCAGGATGCTCCACACTTCATTTAGCACATTTCCCAAGGCCAAACTTAATGCAAATCATATTACTGACATAAGAAGGAACAGAAAACTGTGTACATGTATATGTTAGCTCTTGAATTCCATGACAACACAGCATTTACCAACCACTGAGTTACTTAAGGGACACTGGCTTTCTCCAGATTTTGTTGCACCTTTTGCCATTTTTGGTCTACTGCTACATTGAGATCACACAGTACCTTCCTACATTTCTCTGAGCCTACATTCTTTCCCTTTCTCCCTTCCCACTTCCTTCAAATCCAAGGGAAGAATTCAGACATCGCATACGACTACGACAAAGCTCCCAGACACTGATATAGCTTGACTTCGCCTTGATCTCTCCCTTACCCATTATTTTAGGGGTTCTTCTCTCCTTTCCCAAAAATCCTCCCAATAGTACAGTTGGACAACAAAACTGCAGTTGTCTGCCTTTTTTTTCTTTCTGCCTAAACTGCAGACACAATCATGACAGTATGACAATGTACCACAAAAAATGGTAAAGGTAAAAAAAAAATAAAGTCATATTAGTATTTGCTGTAACTTTGTTTTGAATGATTTAGCAAAATTTGCTTTTAAAGAACAATATGCTTAATAACAATATGGTTAAATTGTTATAAAACATTCAAGTGTTGCAGAGGAGCTGTAAGTATGTATTCTCTGTGATTGATGAAGCATTACCATTATCAACCTGCACTTAAAGAGAAAAATATTTCAAGAGAATCAGAATAACAAAAGCATTCTGTGGAAATAATAGATTCTAATCCTACAAAAAGGAGCAGAATAAATGCTGCCAGCAAAGGCTCAGTATTTTGCCATTCCTTTCCATCTATTAGTTCATTCTCCTATCCTTCCTCTTTCATTCCCAAACCCGATTTTAGAGTGTTCTCAAATGTATCAAAACACTTGTCAACAACAATTTCAAGCAAACGTAGCAAGTTACTGGCATAGTAGGATCCAACAATTCTATCCTGATGCAGTTTCAGATGCCTGCTATCAAGTTTGAGATGGAACATGCATGGCCATAACAGTTTGAACCCTGACCTCCTGGCATTATTCAATTTTTTACACATATTAGACCACACAAAGATTACATTTACATGTGAGCCTGACAAAACTAATAAATTCCCCAGCACTAAGATCCATCCTACCACCATTACACTCTTGACAGTTCCTGGGGTCTNGCAAGTTACTGGCATAGTAGGATCCAACAATTCTATCCTGATGCAGTTTCAGATGCCTGCTATCAAGTTTGAGATGGAACATGCATGGCCATAACAGTTTGAACCCTGACCTCCTGGCATTATTCAATTTTTTACACATATTAGACCACACAAAGATTACATTTACATGTGAGCCTGACAAAACTAATAAATTCCCCAGCACTAAGATCCATCCTACCACCATTACACTCTTGACAGTTCCTGGGGTCTCAGAGCAAATTCAAGCACAGCCATGGTAACATGCAATGGAGGCAAAATATATGAGAAGAAAATCTCACAAGTGACAATACCTGAACAGGGAAGAGTCTTGGAAAAAGGAGACTCCTGAAATAATTATTTCACATGACTTCAGAAACTTAAAGTGTAGAGGCTGAAAACATAAATGGGTTATAGAATAAGCCTTCATTTCTGTAAGACTATTTTTATTACACATTTGTTAACAACTATCTCCCATTTCCCCTCAAAGCAACAATGCTCACTAAGGTCTTTTTGCTATTTTATACTCTGATTTTTTTCCCTTCCCAAATCTTTCAGTATTTTCTTAAATAATCATTTTTCCTTCTTGATGGCAGACCTGCACACAGGCCACAACTCATTCTTTGAAAAGAATGCTTACTTCTAAAGACAAATAGCTCAAAATAGTTCTCTTACTCAGGATTCTTCACTTAATTGACAAATACGGTTTAACACCCTCTTTTAGTTAAATAATGATCAAAAAATCTCAAACCTGCTTTTACAGAAAAAAAAAAAGCACAGTGACACCCAAAAAACCCCCACAAAAAAACCCAAACCAAACCAACCAAAAAAAAACCACCAAAGAAAAAAACAAACCCACAAGAAAAATAAAAGCCAAAATACTTGACAGAGGAAAAATAAGTCTCATGAAAAGAAGACCAAAATGTTTACATCAAGTACATTCCTCTGAAAGCATCCACTGGGTTAGCCTTACCAGGATTCATGTGATTTGCAGGCTCATTTAGCAAGCCTACCATGACCAAGCTGTCCAATTAAGAGAGAAAGAATCACAGAATCATTTAAACTGGAAAAGACTTGTAAGATTGAGTCTAACCATTAATCCACAACTGCCAAGTTCCACCACTAAACCATGTTCCTGAGCATCATCACCTACACAGTTTGATTCCAAAGGCTTGACCTGCCCAACTTTATTTGCCATACACAGGTGAACAGAGGCCAACACCTTTAGAGACTGCCCATGTGCAGCTTCTTCTGGGGAGAGGGTCAGGCAGTCAGCCTCCAACTACTTGACAGGAAAGCACAGGAGAGACACATCTTGGATTCGGTAAGGTGGAGTTACAAGAGAACAGTAAAAACACAGTACAGGTTAATGCTTTGGAACCAGGCAAATCTGGTTCAGGTGGAAAAGCATGGAGTAGGATATGCACACCTTCCATACCAGTCAGACCACTGTGATGCAGCTCCTGCAGAACAGACCCAGCAGGAACAAAAGGATTTAAAACTGAAAGCCTCAAGCCTCTCCCATAACATCTACACCTCTATGCAAAGACTTCATCTGATCTCTGGGGGATGCAGTGCAGGTCCTCAAACTCCCACATTCTCCAGGCAAAACCACACAAGTCATGCCACAATATTTAACAAACTAGCACAGAAACTGAAGCTGAAAGATTACTTTCTGTCTTTTCACAATCTCTGAACTAAACAACAGAACAAGGGACAGCTGAGGTGTGATTCAGCTGCCTAAAAAGCACGTAAGACTGGCAGAGATGCCCTGCTCCACAATGCCTGGCCTTTCACCTGCTGCTCTAGAAGCTGAAGACCTTCCCGATGTTCTGTGTCATGGTTGTCAGTATTATTCAGATGCCTCCAGCCTGTGAAGGTGTCTCAAGCAGTACTATTTACATGGCTGAGACAGCAGAAGCTTCCTTTGGTCTCTGGATCTAAATTCTCTGCCTTGTCTGTTGCCATCATTACCTGAGGCTCAATTCTGCAGGCCCAGAAACCAACAGACTGCCTTGATTTCTGAGTAAAGGAATCACACTCAACTGTATGGAAGTGAGAAACTTCATTTAGTAGGGTCTCACAACCCTTTTACAAAGGCCAGCACAACTTCAGAAGAAAAAGGGATAATCCAGTGCTGCATGCGTTACTGGTTATCATCTCCTTCCACAATTGTTTTTAAAAAGTAGGTCCCGAAAATACACTGAAAGAGTTCCCCTTGCAGTGCGAAGTTACAGCAGGTCTCACAACTAGCCTGAAATTACTACAAAGGTTAACTTAAAGCTTAATGCAGTGAGGAAACCTTAATTGCCGTAGGAGCCGCGCCTGGAAGTGGCTGGGCAGAGCTGAGCGGCGGCTGCCAGCAGAGGGAGCATCACGATCAGGGATAACTTCGGCTCCTTAACACCCAGTTTTGGATTGAGTTTGCGCCGCAGACAAGTCAACGCAAACGCATACACGGACGCTACACACACAGAGACACCGCGATTCGTGGAAAAAAAAAAAACCCAAAACAAACATGAAATTCAGGAACCCACGAATGGGGAGATTTAAGAGCTCCAACACTGGCCAAACGTGCCTGCAGGCGTCAGCACAGCCCGCGGCTCAGCCCAGCCCAGCCCAGCTGTGCCGGGGACAGCCAGCGCACAGACCTCCCACCGACACCCTCACAAACAAGTATAACCGGAATAACCACAGGAACGTGTCGTACAGCCATGCGATCACAAAATGCCAAGGGCTTGGAAGGGACCTTAAAGCTCAAGCAGTCCTAATCCCCCCTGCCGTGGGCAGAGGCACCTCCCACCAGACCCGCTTGCTCAGAGCCCAATCGAGCCGGGACTGAGCACTTCCAGGGATGGGGCATCCACAGCTTCTCTGGGCAACCTGCTCCAGAGCCTCACCCCCCAGCACAGCAGTGTCCGTGCTGCTCTGCCCTGACTAAGCACGGGCTGGGGTCGTTAAGAGCAGTAAGGCAGAGGCGAGGGCTGACTCGGCCCTGTGCCCCTCACACGGCGACGGAGACAGAGCCGGGGCGGGGCCGGGCCGGGCCGCCGCGGGCTCGGCTCCCCGCGAAGGGCGGCACGTACGGCGGGAAGGGGAGCCGGCGGCTCAGGCCGCCCCCGCGGTGCCCCGCTGCTCCCCAGG
>VYZS01047330.1:0-48019 GCA_013400695.1 Neodrepanis coruscans
TTTGGGGCACCACAATATAGAAACGGTATTAAACTCTTAGAGCATGTCCAAAGTAGGGCAAAGAAGTGGTGAAGGACCTTGAGGAGAAGCTATATCAGGAGCAGATGAGGTTATTTTATCTGTTCAGCCTGTAGAAGAAGAGACTAAGGGGAGACCCCCTTCATTATGAGGGGAAAAAGAAGGACAGGCACCATCTCTTCCCCGTAATGACCAGTGACAGGACCCAAGGGAATGACCTGAGGGTGTGTCAGGAGAGGTTTAGGTTAGATATTAAAAAAAAGGTTCTTCAGCCAGAGGATGGCTGAGCACTGGAGCAGGTTCCCCAGGGACGTGCTCACAGCACCAAGCCTGACAGAGTTCAAGAAGCATTTGGACAATGCTCTCAGGCATATGGTGTGACTCTTAGGGCTGTTCTATGTAGGGCCAGGAGTTGGACCTGATGATCCTTGTGGATCCCTTCCAACTCAGGAGATTCTGTGAAAGTTCCCAGGCATGTTTAACTTGTATTGATATAGTCCATACATTCTGCAGTTAATGCACATGCTGTTATATGTTATATGCATATGCTGATGTTACTGTAATAATTTACATCAACTTTAGGTGGTAGGACTATCCTAAAATAACTTAGTATACAAGAAGAACAGTGAAATGCTTTCAGAATCCTTTGAGGAAAGATATATATGGATTTCAAAGGGTGCCATTTTAAAACTGTGCTAATCACTAACAGAGTCAAAAAGGTGTACCCGCTGTAGGTGGTGTACCCACCACCTACAGGCCTTATCTGTTGTTGTATCAACTGGAGAATAATGAATAACCATATTCCTTGCACCATTTACCTGAATAAGACTTGCCTAAATCCTTGTAATATCATTGAAGGTCATCATCAAGTATCAGAGATTCTCACATTCTTTAGATTTGTCAGTAGAAATACTTAAGGAATATTAAACACCCAGACCCTTCAACTATAATTAACCTTATTAAATAAAATCCTTATCAGCTGTATCTTTACAACAAAAGAAATTACAAGCACCAACACATATCTGTATCATAAATCCACAGGAGTACCTTATTTCTGCAAAGGAATATTAATCAAGAAGTTTTAACTTTATCAACTGCACAAATGAAAAGGTGTTTTCCATTACTTATAACACAAAGCTCAGCTGGGTAAAGAAGAAAAACTCTCAAGGCTTCAGACTTTAGCTGATGCATTGTTCCTCCAACTTCATAATACTTTTGAAATACCTTATGTTTCAAATCAAGGAACATATATTGTAAAGGAGATTTACACATTAAAACAAACATCTGTCTGACTTTTTCATGTTGACATTGTTTGTCTTAAAGTATAAATTGGTATATTTATGAACAGAGTTCATTTTTAGATAATCATTATAGTTCTGTTGGTATTTAGTAAATCAAAGTATTTTTACAGTGAAAATGTAATCACTTTTTGTAAGACCAGTGACCAATATTTAATTGAATTTATGTAGAGTGCAGTATAATGATTCAATTAATTTCTGAAATATCAAAAGGAAATCAGGATCAAAATGAAAAAATACATGTATGTACGAAAAAACGATTTCAACCTTTTAGCTGAAAAAAAAACAAACCATAAATTAAGCCAAATATTTGAGCTGATTTTCATTTCATGAGATTTCTACAGATTAGAGATCTTCAAAAATATAACATTAATTTTGTGAATCCTATTTTTAGAGCAGTTTTAAGGGCACATCTTAGTAATGAATGCTTTTAAACCAATAATCATTCAAAAATATGACTTTCAAATCAAACTGCAGTCCAGAAAGTTTTATGCCAGACTACTGTCTTACCTATTATGAGTGCACATTTTACTTGTATGACATGGATGTAAGTGACTAAAGGCAAGTTATACAATCAGTTTTTCTATGTCACAGAATACTTAACATAATGCCTTGACATTACTAGATGATAATACTGCAAAATCCATATTCTGTGACATATATGGAGAAGCACAAGAGTGTAAAAGAGGTCTCACTACTTTGTATAGCATACTTTTTCTTGGTCTCTTGTAGGTTTTTTCCCTATTTTGAATATACATTTTCTTCTTGAATATGGCTTTGAATTTTATATTTAAATGCAGAAGTGGGACAAAGAATATAAAAGTTTACAAATTTGAGTTTCTATCAAGCATAAATGATTATTCAGTAATAAAGGAAAAAAGTATCCCATTTCTCTTCCTAAGATGTTCTCAAACTCACCAATAAGTATAGATTTTCAGCAAGGCAGAAAAAACCCTTTTGTAGTGCATTTCTACTCACAAATATTTTCTATATCTTTAACACTGACCTGTTGTGTAAAGCTGCCTGGAGACAGCTTCAGCAGTGGAGTCCTAGCTAATCTCTGTGGTGCCACCATCCATGGCCAGTTTGGAAGAAAGTAAATGTCCTTCAAAATTTCAGTCAAAATGGTGTTGGTATTTTTCCCACAGCCACAGGAGAGAATAAGAAAAAAATTAGCCACTATTTTTTTATATAAGTAATATCTTGTCTACACAGAGAAGAAATTGATAGCTGCAAAATCAGTGTGCTAGAAACAAATTGGAAATATAAACTGGTAGTGAAATATGGGTGATTCCTAAATAAGATGTATTGCCAAGTGTGCTAATCTCAAGTATCTTCCAATCTTTGGAAATGAGCAACTTCTCTGCCTCAGGCATCAGACCCAAACCAACTAGGAGAAAAGCATGTGTGTTCGTGAGTCAGCATAGTCTTTCTATACCCAGGAAGAGAAGGTAATGAAAATAAAGCCAGAAAGAGATTCCACTCATTTGGAAAAGGATCAATCTAAGTTGTACCAAAAACAAAAGCAAAAAAAAACCCCAAAAAACCTAAAAAAACCACCAACCAAACAAAAAGATTACTTAATATGTCCAATATAGCTAAGCTTTTAGAGTTTCTCATCATGGCAAAGAACAGCACAGAAAATCTTTGCATTGTCTGGAATAGTGGTCAAAAAGTCATGACAAGTGTGTCTATGGTAACTTTTTGCAGGGAAGAAAATTAGCACTCACTGAACAAAAGTAAAACCATGGGATCTGTGGCTTGTCTTAAGACTGTGCAAACCTTGCTTTGGCAAGTCACTGCAAAAGTAATCATTACACCTCCAGCCTTAGTAGCAGTTCTGGTTTGTTTTACAGAGGTTAATAATGCTGTCCACATGGCACTGGCTTTCTGGTAGCACAGGTTTTACACAGATTACAGTCCAGAAAAAGAAGTTTCTTTAGGACTTTACTTAGAGATACTCTCTTTAAACCATGAAAGACTTCCAGTGCCCAAATACCCCTTTACATGTTTGATACCAACCTACTTTCTTCATCTCCTAAGCAAACACTAAAAGAATGAGGCTGAGTATAATGTTCTGTGCTGTACTGATTAGCCGGTGATGAGAAAAATTTAGTCAGTCTTTTATTTTGGGCCTAAAAGTTGTCATCAAGTTGAGAGATTGAAACCACATAGTCTTCAAGGTGCCTTCCAACCCAAGCCATTGTATTGTTCTATAAATGAAGAAGCAGTAAGAAGTACAATTATTCAAGACAACTCATTGTAAGTAAAGATTGCTTCCACTTCACTTTGGTCCATTCTGTTCTTTCTTCCTGATCTTTTCTTCATATGTTCTTCCATTTTCTTGTAGTTGTTGTCCATTCAGACTCTGTTTTACCAATTACATTTACACACCCCACTGGTTAATATTTCTTTTATCCTCCTGGCATAGCGAGTATTTATTACAATACCCAGAAAGGCAGAATAGAAACCACGTTTTTATCTCTGTTAGGTAGGATTTCTTTCCAAAGCTTTATATTCCTGAAAATAAAGTAGCTGTTCTCAGGGTACCATTTTGACGTAGGATGGTTTCAGCAGTAAAGCTTCTACCCCTAGTACTTTTCCCAACTCAGAAGTTTGTACATTCTTAGCACTATCACAGTTCACAGTGAAGGGACACACCATAAGACAATCAGTCAAATGATGTGTAATAATGAGAATTCTATAAACAAGAAACAACAAAAGAGTCAGTGAGCTATGGTACATGGGAAGTAATGAGATGGCAAGAACATGAAAAGAATGGTGGGGGAAATTGGTTTTTTGTCAAAAACCCACATATCTGAAATTGTACCCTGAGCTACATACTGAAGTTCTATAGGACCTAAGTTAAGAGACAGATGCCTTTCACTGACCATATTCCTACTGTCTTTAGAGGTATCTACTGACTATACAAATGAACATGAGTAAAAAATGTATAAATTCTTTTTGAAGGTATTTATTCAAAGAATTTGGAATTCATCATTCCCATTTCAGTGCAAGAACCGAAAGCCAAAAAAAGACTGGAATTTCACATAGAAAATACTTTATGTGTCTTGAGTTTATCCACTGCAGAAAAACTAAAAATTTTCTGAAATAAATAGTAATTGTGTAACAGTGCCATCAGAATTGCTTTATAATCCTTCTCCTTTACCAAATCAAGATTTGTGTGAAATGATTTTTTTTAGAAATAAATTTTAAAATATAAGGTTATTAATTCTCCATTTTTCTGCTCAATTGAGCATTCAGATTTCATACCTTTTTCACATTTAGGAAGGAAGAGAATAGAAAAATGTTACATTTATATCTATACATATATATATTTATGCAATCATTTGTCTAAGTACTATACAATCATGAAAAAACATGACCACAGTTTGTTGTGGTTTGTTGTGCTGATTTAAATGATTTTCTACTTATACATCTGAGACATAGCAGACTGGGAAATGTAGTTAGAAATAATAATTTCCTTCTGAAAAATGGAACTTCTATCCAGTACAAAATGCCGGGATTCTGAAATAAAGTCATAGTCAAAATGAGGACAAAACATTGAAACATCTTGGGAATTAGTGGGCCAAATATATATATGTATACACAAAAATTTTCTATTTATTTCTATCCTTAGTTTTCTTCAGGTAAACTGAAGTCTTTGTATAATGTAAAAATAAAAGCCGACATCATTCTTTGCCCAACATTTGAACTTCAAAGTGACTCCTTTTGCCGACTAGCTCTGCTGGAATTTCCAACAATATTGCATTGGTTTTTATTACCAGCCCATAGCTGCTCACTTTCCTTGCTACTGTTCACAGTTCTTCTGCTTCAAAAATGTCAGTGCAAAAACACTCTCTGGTACTAGAGGCTTCTAACTCAAGAGTAGTGTTTATTTTTGAGGGTCTTTTCTCCAATCATAGTTCATTTGCTCAAGGTGGGACTTATTTCTACATGACATAGCCAGAAAAAAATGAAATCAAAATGAAGTCAATTTTTAAAAAATAATTCTTGTCTACTTGAGATATAATTCTTAATTTAGTTGAAATTAAGCATTTTGACATCTTAAAGAAATTCTTTCAAAAATCACAATGTGTTCACATGAATGAACACCTTTTTTTAGTCAAGAAATTCTAGAAATGCACATTGAATCAACACCTCTAATCTATTTATTCTTCCTTGGACAAAGACAATTGCAGGAAATTACAGGTAATCATAAAATCATAGAACGTGTTGGAAGGAATCTTCATCTAGTTCCAAAGGTGAGAGACAGCTTTCACTAGACCAGATTGCTCAAAGCTCCATCATCCAACCTAGTCTTAAACACAGGAATCCACAGTTTCTCAGGGCAATCTGTTCCAATGCATCACCACCCTCGCACTAAATAACTTCTTCCTAATTTCTAATCAAAATCTCCCTTCTTTCAGTTTAAAGCCATTACCCCTTGTCTTAGCACTACATACCCTTGTCAAAAGTCCCTCTCCAGCTCTCCTGTGGCCCCTTCAGGCACTGGAAGGTGCTGTGAGGTCTTCCGGGAGCCTTCGCTTCTCCAGGGTGAACAACCCTAATTCTCTAACCTGTCTTCATAGAAGAGATATTCTTCCAGCACTGTGATCATCAATAATAAAAATTTTAAACATATTTTCTGGACAAAACTGAAAAACTTGGAAGAGGATATCTTGATTTAAAAGGCTAATTACAAATATCAGGATCTTGCAAAGATAAAATACTATTACATACAGGCAAGGAAAAATAATATCTTTCTTCACCAAACTTTTGTAGTGAGATGAAATGGAACACTTGGTTATTCCTTTTACCTAGCATATCACTCAAACTCTTCCTGAGGTTTGGAAGAAGGCCTCCTTATAGGAGGCCATAAAATTCAAGAAAATTCCCTATCAAAGGAGCCTGAAAATAAAAGCACAAAAAAAATGTCAAGCTATATCTGTCCAACTTCTCCAAGTTCTATACTGTAGGGTACACTGCACAGCAACATTGCCCTGCAGCAAGAGGTCATTGATGCCCTGAAGTCTCCAGCAGCCCTGAAGTTAAGGCTTCTAATGGAAATGTGACTACTTATGGTAGTGCAAGTTTATTTAAAAATAAAAGCGTTTTAATAAGTACTCCAGATTTGGTGGACTCCCCAGTTCTAATAAAAAAGATCCATACAAAGGAAGGAATGCTATCTAGCTCACCAAGCACTGCCAATTAACCATCTAAAGGTGAGAATCCGTCATGACTTGGCTCATTTGGAGCTAGATGGAAATAAGAAAGCAGCACAGCTAAAGGCTTTTGTCAGACCTAGTATAGCCACAGATTAATAATTTAATTTCCTTCTGGCTCTCTGTCTCCAAGGAACCGATGAGCTTTGACACTAATCCTTTACCAGAACTGCCAAAGTGCCAACCGTAGGAGAACTAGGAGTTAAGAGCTCCTTAAGTTCTAACTCACTTGAAAAGTTTATTTCCCATAAAGGATTTTTCAGTAGGAAGATATAAAGTTACTGTCATGTAATGCTATTAAGTAATTTACAAGATTAAAAAGTAATTATGAGCAAGTATTGTTGGATTTGATGAAAATACCCTGTATTACTTGTCATGCATAATACACTGTACTCTTGTTGCATACAGAGTTTTGAAAGGTGGAATAAAATGCAATCATTTATGTAATTAAATGTAGACAGGAACACAAAAACAGTGTGGAAGTGCCTATGGTTTGTGATAGGCAGTTTTTATGCCAGCAGACAGAATGAATTGAAATCATGTTTAATTACTTATTTTTGGAAGTTCTCAACTGCTTTTCATAGACATTATTAGCACATATATCCTCCTACATAGTATTTATTAATGCAATTTAAAAACTTATTGTATTAAATATAATTTAAACATTCTTTGTAAAACTCAGCTATTCACTGATTATATGCTGGGTACTTGGAAATTAAAAAAAAAAAAGTTTTTTATATTAAGTATAATGTTTCGATTACAAGTATTTAAACTTCAGGTGGTTATTCTTCAGTTTCCATGAGCAGAACGCTCTGAATTTAAAAAGTCCTATAATGATCAGATTCCTTGCCTTCTCTGAAACGGCTGAAGAGCCAAGATTGGCAGCTCAAGTGGGGACTTTCAGAAAGAACATCTAGCGTTATTGACTAGGAAAAAAGCAAAAGCATTTGTTACCACTCATCAAGCCAGTCCTTTACAGGAGAACACAGAGGGGCAGTGGGGAAGAGAAAGCAATTTCAAAAAACACCTACTGTGTGTGGAAGTCAGTGTATCAAAAGCTGCATGAAAAGGAATTTTTTTATATAGCATGTAGTCAAAATTCTGCCTCAGAGTTCACGATGTGTTGTAGTGCTCTTTTGGCTTGCAGAGTTCTCCAGTCCTGCATCAGGAAGCTCACATTTGGGAGGCTTCTAATCTGGGAAGCATGTCCCTTTGAAGTTCTGGAATCTCAGTTATGTCTTCCTGGGTTTCCCCAAGAGCAGACTTCCAGAGTATGACAAATTTTCAGCTGGGATGTGGATGGATTGCAGGGGCTTGTCAAACAACATAATGGTTTAATGAAGCGATCTGCAGCAGTTTTCTACTTTGCAGTGCAACCAGTGTTCTAACAAAACTCAATTTAAACAATATAGCTCACAGAAAATTATGCAAGATGCGTAAGTCTGGCAACACTAGGTCTGACAACCCTAGGTCTGACAACCCTAAATAGGAAGTACAATGAAGCCAACTGGTTAGATCTGTCAGTTTCATCAACTCTTCCTTTTTCACTGAGTCTGCAGATAGTAATGGTACCAGCCACTCTTGCCATCCCAGCCTACTTCAGGAAGCCAACTGATTAAAGCTGGTTTCATCCTATACTCAATGTCTACTATACAAGGGGCTACAGGCTTTTTGGGCAAAAATAATCTGGTTCACAAAGATCTGGTGTTATGTCGTGGTTCGGAGAATGGAAATCGTTTCTCCCCTCTCAGTCCTGTGTGGAGCCCGCGGCTTGGAGCAGGGTTCGCCCCGGTATGGCCCGGTGGGCGCACTCCGGCGGGCGGCATCCGGTGGACTCTCGCTGGACCGGGGTGGGGGGGGCGGTCCGGGGAAGGGGGCATGGGCCTCGGGCCCGGTAGCCCGGGCCGTGTCTCTCCTCTCGCGCGTGGTGCCGGGTGGCCAGGGGAAAGCCCTGGGCCCCGAGCAGGGGCAGCGGCGAGAGTGGCGACGACAGCTGGGCGGCCCCAGGAACAGCAGGGTCTGCGCTGGGGCAGGCTGTGTGGCTGCACTGCCGCCGCCTGCGCCGCTGTCCTAGACGTCCTGGCCGAGCCCGGGATTTGGAGACCCGAGCCGGGCACGGCAGCTTGTGCCGGCGGTCCGAACGACAGGGAGGCTGAGCCCGGCAGATTGCGCGAGCCCGGGGCTTCTGGACTGCCCGGCGCCGCCAGGTCCAGCGGCGCCGGCCCCGGCGGCAGCCACGGCACAGCCAGTGGAGGTCCCCATTTTCCCGGCAGCGAGGGAGGGGCACGGCGGGCGCATGGTTCTGGGCGCCGCCATTTTTGCCGGCATGGCCCAGTGCTTCCATGTTTCCATCATGTCTGGCTTGTGGGTCGGCATCGCTTCCGGGCCGTGGGCGTGCCCGGGACCGGCGGCAGGNTCTTGGAATTGCATTCTTCCTTGTGAATTTCTGGGAGGAGGATTTTTCTTCCTCGGGGAGGAGGGCTTTTTCTTCCCTTTCGTTTTTTTTCCGTTGTGGTTTTTTTCTTTTTCCCCAGGGGTGAGTGGTCTGGCAATTGTCGGCGACTATTGCCCGGGGCCCAAAGACCACATTTTTTTTTTCATTAGCACTAAATCCCTCCCTGGGCTATCGGGAAGGGGAGGGAGGGGGGTGCGTGGTTTCTAATTTTTCTTGAGTGTTTCTCCTTCAGTCAAAGCCAGGCGGAAGCTCGCGCTGCTAAGAGGGGTCCTCAGATCAGCCACGTGCTTCCTCTAATTACACCGGCGTCTCTCCGGGGGTCCCAGAGAGAGACCAGCACTGTTTCCAGAGCGTCCCCATCCCAAAACGGACCCTGGGAAACTTAATTTGTTTGTTTGTTGCACTTTATTTGTCGGGTTTTGTGTGTGCGCAAAATAAACTGTGATATTTGTGTGTTTGTGGCTTCTCTCGGAATCTCTTTTCCCAAATCGCTAAATTTATGGTAAAACAACGACATGTTAAATTACATACTTAAATTAAATAATGACTTACTCTTTTCTGTGAAATTTATTACACTCTATTTGAGATATAATCATTAAATTTACTTACATAATATTTTATTAATTTTAAAAAATTACTTGAAAGTATAACAAATTCCACTTGCTATTTAAATAATTTAATTCCTTAACAGAGTAATTATTTTACTTTACATTTCAGAAAGTATAAGAAACTCATTGTTATTTCATGCTGAGAAATAGCTTTTACCTATTAAAAAATACCACTTGTGGTTCAGAAATATTTAAATGTTAAAGTCACTCAGCAATCATGAGCTCCTCAAAACAGGGAGTAATAATATATATAAAAATACATATTACTCCATAAACCTCAAATTTTAATCATTGTTCAAGTATCAAATTTTATTTTATATGCTATCCTAATATTTAAGTTACAGTTTCTTTTACTTCAGATAATAAAAACTAACTTGAAGATGTCAATTGATATTTTTACCTTGGAAAATCAGATGATGGAACTCTTAATTCTGTATTCATTTTAACTCTGTATAGGTTGAACTCAATGATCTCAGAGGTGTTTTAAAACCTAATTGATTCTGTGATTCTGTGAAGTAAGAATATGTGAGAGCACTGGCCCTGCGTGCATCCAGGACTGAAGACTGTCTACAGGCAAGAACAAAGCAAAAAGCTAGACTTCATATTCTTTCCTTCTGAAAGCTTGGCGTGTTGAATGTCATTTGGAGAACATGCCTTCCTCAGTCCATGCTTCAGCCTCCCTCTCCATTCACACAGCCAAGCTCCTGCTGCAAAAGCAGGATCCCAGGAAAAATATCGTGAAAGGAAACAAGGGTCATCAATATTATCCCCATTCTTCTGGAATAAAATGAAGTGAATAGGTGTTTTCAGCTTGAAGCAGGGATGAATTGAGAGGGATATAAATGTTAATGATGGGAAAAATCATGGATGTCATGGAGGAGGTGAATATGGGTTGGGCGTGGGAGCAGAGAGGGGAGGGGCAAGAGAGGTGTTGCAGGAACCTCTGTGAGGAGCAGTTGGGTCTGTCCCATGCTGGATACAGCTGATTCCAGCTGTCTCAAACTGACTCACTTCAGGGCACAGCTGGGCACCACAGCCAAGGGTGTAGTGCCTTAATTTAAGCATAGAACAGT
This sequence comes from Neodrepanis coruscans, assembly GCA_013400695.1. Classification (NCBI taxonomy): domain Eukaryota; kingdom Metazoa; phylum Chordata; class Aves; order Passeriformes; family Philepittidae; genus Neodrepanis; species Neodrepanis coruscans. The sequence goes on from VYZS01047330.1 coordinate 10,678, forward strand.
AAAAACTACTGCACAGCATCTCTGAGAGAGCAAAATTAGAGAGAAATTAGCAAAGAGAAGTGAGAGATTTAAGTCCTATGAGGAGAGGCTGAGGGAGCTGGGGTTATTTAACCTGGGGAAGAGGAGGGTCAGGAGTGGCCTTACTGCTCTTTACAACTACCTGAAAGGTGGGTATAGCCCAGTGGGGATGGTTCTTCTCCCAGGCAATTAGCAACAGGACAAGAGGGCGGTGTCAGGCTACATCAAGGAAAGTTTAGGTTGAACATAGGGAGGAATTTCTTCACAGAAAGAGTGATTAAACATTAGAATGGACTTTCGAGGGAGGTGGTGGAGTCACTGTCCCTGGAGGTGTTTAAGGAAAGGCTGGGTATAACAATTAATGCCAAGGTCTAGTCACCATGGTGGTGTTTGGTCATAGATTGGACTCGATGCTCTCAGAGGTCTTTTCCAACCTAGTTGATTCTGTGAAGTATGAATATGTGTCAGCCCTGCAAACACCCAGGCCAATGAAAAAGGTGGGAGGAGATGAACCAGGCACAAGAGCAGAGAATCCCCTGTGGCCATGGTGAAAATCGTGATGAGGCAGGCTGTCCCCATACAGCCCATGGAGTCCCATGGGTGAGCAGATATCTACCTGCAGTGCATAGAGGAGCCCACATCAGAAGCATGAGCTCTTTCATCCTATTTTCTTCCCTGCCATGTTGAAGAGGGGGATTGAGAAGGCAACTGAGTGTGTATCTGGCTGCTGGCCAAGGTCAAAACACCAAAATCTCCTGTAGTCCCTGAATCACTGAATACTGGCACCAAATGGCAGTTATTTTAATCTGCTGAAATCATCTCTTGTGGATCACTGTCAGACCCATACAGTCATCCCTCTGGAGTACAAGAACAGCTCCATATCCTATCAGTGGTGCTCTTGACAATGATATGACACATTGACCTAGTATTAGTTGTTAGTAAGTGAAAGAAAAGGAGGGAAGATTTACCTCGGAAGAGGCAAAGTAGGATCCCACAAGTGGTTTATCTTTACAGTGCCTTGAATTAGAGAGCACAGAATCACTCTTTAGAGAAAAGTAGAATAACACCGCCACCCTCCCATCCCAAATTAACAAACAACAGGGGTTTTTTTTGACAAAATCATCTATATATCTCTCTGTACATAGACAAAACCTCTTCTTTTTAGTTTAAAAGTGCTTTCAGTCCAAGCCAATTAGTTTAGCTGGAGACAAAAAAAGAAGAAGAACGCATGTGTCAGTTTTACTCAGAAGGATAACTTCAACATTTCAAGTGAGATTATAGGCTAAATTACTCAAGCCCTTATATTTTACCAATATGTTCCAGTGATTTCTCTTAAGTTTTAAGAAGGTACACATAATTTCTCCTTCTACAGTGCAAAAAAATCAACAAGTACAAAGTCTCACAGGTTAAACCCCTGAAAAACCTACTAACACAGATGAAATTAAAAGAGAGTAAAAAGTGCAAATGATAACAAAGGAAAGCCAAAGCATCTTGCATGTCTTTGCCAGTCAGATTAAAGTGGAAATTGATACAGGGAAGTCAATACTGGAATTTGATAGAAGGTAAGACTTATAGCTATGTTAGTTTTCAACACAGCAAAAGCTTTAACTTGTTGGCTAGATGTATTTTTCTACTAAATCTGGAAAGACAAAACCTAGATGTTATAAGGTCTGATCCTGAAGATTTTGATAAATTAAGACAGGCAGAGCTCATTTCCTTAAGAACCTAAGTGTGCACCGGCATAAAAAAAAAATATGGTGCTGAGGATCAGGTTAAGTAAAGTGTAGGGTTTGCATTGTCAAGGAATACTTTCCAGCCTGCTCTTTGAACCTGAATGTGCAGATCCCCCTAAATGCAAGTAAGAATTTTAGGAAGGTCTAGCTTACAAAGAAAAGAAAGTACACATCATGTACATTCTGAGCTATGCTATGGAAAAATATGTGTTATAATCTCCAGGGGAAAAAACCCATCCAAATATTATATAAAATATGAAAATTTGATGGATTCTCTCTTCCAGATATTTCAGCACCTGAGCAGAAGGAAAACTTTCCATTCTGCAATTTGATAGAAAGTCAAAGGATTAATGCTAATAGCATAACACCAGATATGTATGAAAATGTGTGCATTATCAGTCTGCTTATTCCCCTCAATAAACTCCTAAAACAGCAGTCAGGAAAACACCAGCTTGAAGAGAATGAATGGCATATATGCTGTGTTTCTGGCGGATAGCACAATATCCAGATAGTGAGACAACGACAAATTCAACACATACTGCTGAGAAAAATTTTACATGTTGAAGCCAATTAGGGCTAGAGTTTCAGCATTTTCTTGCCACCTGCAGATCTTGTGTGTATCAATTTTAATTATGGATGCCTTTTTCCAGGAGTTCAAAACTAAATCATTATGTGATATTACTTAACCCTCATCCTCACCATGGCTCACCGTGATTCCAAAATCAAACAGCATGCTGAATTTTAATCCGATTATATCCAACTAATCTCCAATTACCTTTTCAGTATATATTTTCTAGTTTAGTTTGGTCAAGTACATAAAATTTAAAGAGGTCTAGGAAAAAAAATAAAGAGCACTGAAGAGAATTGTGTTTTATGTTAAAGTCATATCCATGAAATTGTTGAGTTTAATTGTGCTACATTGGCTCCTGATTTTGTGAGTTTTGATTGATTATCTGTCCTTATACTGTATTGAGTTGTTCCTTCTTCCTTTTGATATGTCTTTTGGGGTATAGTTTCTATAGGATGACACACCTGAGAAATTAGCGTCTTAAAAATCTGCAAGCTGTGTAAATTGGTAGGTCTGAAAGACAGACATTGAAAAGACAAACAGATTGACAGACTTACCTGGTTCAGTTTCAAAAAGACTAACTTTGGCAAGGATGTGGCTTATATTTACCTCACAGAGACAAATGGCATTGGAGAATCAACAACAAAGATAGGAGAAATTACAGTTTACAGGTGAAATGTTTCTGCCTCACAATGTAAATACAAGACTCCAGTTCCTTTCTTCACAGTAATTCCATGCACTATCACAGGAGACAGTACAAGGCTATATCATGTCCTGAAATGCACTTTATGTCTTCTCATTTTATGCAGTGTGAGTTATACTGATTCATTGTGGTAAAAACCATACTGACTTCCAAGATCAGATTTTCAGTGCATCTTTATGGGCCGGAGCAGCAGTAAATCACTATTGTCTAAATGGATTTGGAAGAAGAGAAAAAGAGGAGAGAAAATATGACAAGGCTGAACATAAGCAAGACCGTTGTAAAGATAAAACTTCAGTCCAACCCCCGCACTCTGCTACTGAAGAATATTGAATTTAATGTTCTTCAATTTGAATGAAAAACTGTCTGAAGTCCCAGTTTTGCATCTAGTCATCTCAGAACTGCCCCTTTCTGCCCCTCAGTCTGATTAAAAATGTCTCATTCCTAATAGAGAACAAACCCAATCTGTGTCCCCAAAACACACAAATATTTGGAGAAACAAACAGCTCATGGAATGTTGCCAGTGTTATTTAGAAAGATTAAGTTGTATCTACATATACTGTTCTAGTCAAGCAGATGGAACATTGTAGTAGGCAAAAAACTCAGGTTCAACATCCTGCTTAGCATTAGGTTCAAACTAGATGTTCCCAGGATCTCTGCAAAGTGTCTTGATCAATAGGATGACAGCTACACAAGATGTAACATCTTATACTTCCTGAATCCACATTATGAACAGACTTATCATAATTATGCTACAAATTTAAATTCTAGTAATATATATAGTCTCGTGAGAGCAAGAACAGAACCACCTGTGGAAGTCAGGAAAAAGACAAATCATATAATAAAAAAACAAAAAGCACATGTTCATATTTATAATAAAGTTTGTTTTAATCTCTATCCACTGAAACTGAGATTTTTGACCACTGATATTTGACAGAGCACTGAATGGTTTTAAAAATCACTGTTTATTTCAGGAACACTGAACTTCCCTCAGGAAGATAGGAAAATGCAGATTTTACTTTATTAATTATTTAAGAAAGCATGTAAGAAATAGGTGTGAAAAAAAGTGTTGTTCTTTTAAAGTGACAGCATGTCTGCAGACTGGAGAGAGTTCAATTTTACCCTGCCAGGAGTTCAAGAATCAGGAAGAAATTGGTGCTTAAATGTATAAATGTTTTGTTAACCATTTGTTTGCAGTACATGAACAATCTATCTGGAAGAAAAAGGCAGTATATTTTTTTCCTGAAAACCTCATCTAAAATATTTTTGTCCTTCAGAAGGTTTCTGAGCTGTCAACAAGACAGCTGCTTAAATAAACTCCATACTTTTCCTAGGTGCCTCGTCTTTATTTTTGAGAAAATTTTAATCTAAATTTGAACTTTAAAGATTCTAGTTGACTGTATGTGAGCCACAGCTGTTAAGATGACTGACACAGCTTTGAGAACAAATTTCTAGAGGGGGCAGGAGGAAGAAACCTGTAATGTATCTAAGGAAGAAAAAAAGTTTCTTTTAGTTCATAATAACCTTTATTTTTAATAAAAAATACTATTAAGAACATCCTGTAGTTTTTTAATTCTAAATTCATTAATCTTATTATAAATCTGGGGGAAAAAATTTCATATTATGCTTAAGAAGACAGTGGACTGAAATGATTTTTAAAGATTTTAAGCATGCAAGAATAGTGATGGTCAGATGGGCAATTTTTAGCTTGGAAGTTATTCATCTATCTCTTCCAAATAATTCAGATGTGTTCGTAAAATCCTTCAGACCCCTTTCTGTTCTTACATCCTCTTTACCAAAATGAGTCAAACTTTTCTTTCACTTCTAATTGCTGAAAATCTCAAATGTTAGCTAGCCTGCTGGAATTCAGAACATTCATGTGAAAAACTATGTGTTTAAAATCACATAGACACCATAATGAATGGATATAGGCAATGGAATGTCTCCGTCTGTTTCCATCTGTGAACAATGTCGTATATATTCATTATAGATTTTACACTGACATAATTTGTCATAACAACAGATTTTCCACAGTACAGAGAAAAGAAAACATAACTTCCTATACTTGAAAATTTCTTAAATTAAATGTGATCTGTTCTCAAATTTTAAAATAAAATATTACATTTTTCTATTAAAAATATATTCAATATAATAAAATTTTAATATTTAAGGAGGATAAATTTTAAAAAGCCAAGAAAATAACCATTTTTTTGACTCATAAACTGTGAAGGTGCTGAAAACTCTAAGTAGTCATTATCATAGCTCAATTTGCACTCTTAATGCCTCAGAGATAAAAAGCTGTTAAGTGTTATTATTTGTATAATAGTAGAGAAACAAGTCTCCATTTCAGGCTCCCCTTGTGTTAGGAATTTCAGATTACATAATAATTAAAAAAGAAAAAAAAAGTTGTGCCCCAAATAATCCTATAACATAAAATTAGGCTTCAATAAATTACATTAATAAAGCAATAAAAGGGACAGTAGTCAGAGTAAAGCTGTGTTTTACAGTATTTTTCCTGAAACCAGGTGCTCGCATAAACACTGAATCAACTATCTCCAGACAGACCAGTGGCTAGGTCAAAAGTCTTAGCAAACATAAGTGGTATGCTGACTAATTACAACCTATCATAATAAATAACTGAATCCACTCTATTTCAACATCTCATGTAAAGAAAGAACTGCCAGCTGATTTGTACAAATAAAAGAAAAGTTAGTTTTATTTCTCTAGCATTCTGTTATTCAGTAGTGTTCCTTCTTGCAGCCTACATTATCATACAAGTCATACCTTCTGAGGATATAATTTTAGAACTGTTAGTATAAAAACCAACCCTTATACTTGACAAGTTTCCAACAAATAAGGAATCCTGACAAATTTGACAGTCTGCAGGAGACAAAGCTGTATGGTGAAAACAATACCAAAATGAAAGGAAAATAAAAATAGCTAATGTGAAGAAAGAGATTCTACAAGTTTCCTACAGCTCTACACAGTAAAGCTTTTGATGAAACAAGAATTTTATTCTTTAAAACCAAAATGACAATTCTATGGTATTATGAACTAAACAAATGGCATTTAACTAGAAAACAGACTGTGAAACAAAAAGAATGAAGGAAAGGAGTAACTCTTGAGATTGGAATTTGCCTTTGTGTTTGACTGATTCAGTATTACATATGCTACCTTCTAAAATTATTATAATTAACTGAGAATATACAGTCTACTAGAGCTGTTTGGAGATTTTCTGAGTACAAAAAGATGGAGTGAAATGTGCTGCCCACCTACACACATTTTTCTTATGCACACTTTTTCCAAACCAGCTTTTTCAAAATAACCCTGGGCTACCTTCAGAACATCTGGAAGCCAGTTTTACTTACTCTCCCAAATTTATCTGTTAAGGAAAATTAAACATTCATTGAACAAGGTCTGATTCATTGCATCATAATGTAAAATGAACATGGCTGATCCACAGAGCGCACATGGCCCCAGAGCCATGTGGCTGCCTGTCAATCAAAGGCGGCCTGCCACCTAGTAGCCCACACAACATTCCTTGGAGCTTCTATTTGGCGGTGGCACCCATCACTTTGGCTGGGAGGGCACTTTTTGTTCAGCCTTCTGTCCTGAGACCTGGCAACATGTGACTCTTGGTAGTAAATATTTTTCTCTTTTCTTCTTTCTTCCCTCTTTTAATCCCTTTTCTTCCTTTACCCTTTTCTTTCTCTTGTGGGTAACTTAAAACTTATGAATGGCATTTCACTGAATTGTAGGGGTTAGTGTTTGCTGTTACTCTAGTGTAATGCTTTTTCCTGTGAACTCTTTTGCCAAAACACCTATTTCCTCAGTAAATTAAAAGAAATTCTCTTAGAGAAAGTGTGGCACTGTTTTCTCTGGATCCTAGTTCAAAACTAATAACCAACTAAAGGTTTTTCAAAAGTTTGGTGGGCAAATTTAAAAGTCTTAAATATAAATACTACTCCCAGTTAAGCATGTGGCTTCAAAACTGGAGTATTATGTCGGCCTCCTCATATCAATTATACTCTTGCATCATCAACATCCATTCACATTGTTAACTCTTCCCCGCTTAAGCAATGAAATACATACCTTCAATTTCCTCTTATTTCTCTTCTTTCCTTTTTAAATTTACTCTGGAAGTTATTCACCCATCTCCCCCAAACCAGGATTTCAGAGAAAGAGGAGGAAAATAACACATTTCCATCAGGTTCTCTCTGTTCCTTTTTTGACTTTTTGGGATTAGCAGTTTATCTCTCCCTTCCATTTTCCAATGTTACCTCTCAAAAGCTTAGGAAAAAAGGAAAATCTTGACTTCTTTTCCCGTCAAGGGGTGGAAGCAAACAAGAAGTACTGTACTTGCATAAAATAGCGAGTCCTGGCAATAAACTACTCTGTGCAACCTTAGAGCCACTTCTATATGGAGCATTTCCTCTAGCTGTACAAAAAATACTCTTCAAAGTATCACTATAAAAACTCTTCCAATCCCGAATCTTTTTTAAGAAGTCCCAGGTAAAAAATTACACAGACAATATAGCTAACCTTTGACTGCCTAAACTAACTCCTTAGACCTTTCTCCAGACACCTTTGAGCAAAACTCCCTCAGATATTTTTCACAATTATCATTTCCTCACCACATCATGCTTGCTAGTACCCCCTCAATTTCCTGTCACTTTTACAACTTTAGCCATATCTTTTGGGGTCTCCATCCTTGGCTCTTCAGCAGTGAGTAATCAGAACATAAGACTGTTCCCTCAGCTTTCACTCCTTCTTTTCTTCTGATTCAGCCCTGATTGCTGCTGCTGCTGCTCTCCTAACCGTTTTTTGTATCCCTAAACTCCTACCACATATCATGGGGAGTGGGCTGTTTGCCCAGCTTTCTTCATCTCTGAATTGTCTGTAGGCAAACACTTTTGCTCCTATTTTAAATTCTGCCCAGAAATCTTGCTGTATCCTGTATCTTACCAGGGATTTCTCTCCAGGCCTCACTGAGCTTCTTGGGTAAACAGTATATTCAGTGCAATGAAGGTTTTTCACTGCAGAAAGGGCAAATTGACAGAACTGATGGTGAGAAAAGAAATTATAACCTCTTTAAAATGACCTTGGTTTTAGTGTGTACCTGTGATTGGGCTTTAGAAAAGAAAGAATTTGATTATCATATCCTAATAGAAAAGCCAATTAATTTAATAATGAACATTAGTTCATTCATTAGTTCATTCAAGGCATTCTGGTAAAAAGAATAAATTAGAGAAGAAGAAAATGGTCATCATAAAAGGAAGCAGTTAAAGAGGAATTTCATTGGCAAGACCTAAAAAAAATTCTGGTAAAACCCATATTTTGCATATATTTACTTTTGTTTGGTAACATTTTCCACTGATTAATAAGTGATCATAATATTAATGAAAAAATTGACAGTTTGACACAAAGTATTAAAAACATGGCTGCATGTCATCTATAAGAGTATCATTGCCTCCTTTTATCTAAATCATCTATGCCATTGCAGCATTTTACCATGTCACAATGTGGAAACATTCATCCTCAAAAATTATTTTCTGAATTCTGAATATAGGCTTGATAGTCCAGTTAAGAGTGTAAGCTGGCAAATCTTTTGTGAGTCCACCAGTGTGGAATTTAAGACAGGCAAAATTATTTGCAGTTTTACTCAAATTTTTCAATAATTTACGCAAATCTGTAGTGACAAAAGAAAGTCTGACCTATCTTACAAATATTTTGGTCATTTTTATTTTGGAGAATTGTGCTAAATCACTTTGGAATAGAAAAATTTTGAACTTGACTGTTCCTATGTGTTCCTCTTTTGCTATGTCACCACAGGAAAGTTGCAGTGGCTAGGGAAGAAAACAGAAACTCATGCTGTTGTTTCTCCTTTCTGAATCTAGACCATTTCTGTCTTAGCTTCCACAAAAAGGACCCAAAATAAATCTATCAGTTCAGATGGGACATTTTGCATAGCCCTAAATAATTTGCTGGAGATAAGCCCTGATGTTTCACTTACTATGATACTTAAATGACAAGAAAATCCTTCTTCTTTAACTCTGCTGAATGTTTTATCATTCTTTTTGGCCCCTAACACAATAGCGTTTGTGTCTTTCAGTTTTGAACTTCTCAGGATGGGAATTATATCTTGTTGTACAGTAGTAAATCCATCGCACAATGAAGCTGAAATGTTCCTGGGGTTCCTGGGGAACTACTGGTCTAAAAATAATATTAGGGAAATTTCACAAGTTTTTCCAAGACAGGAAAACCTACCACCCTGTGCCTGTTTGCTGTATCCCCATTCTGAATTGTAGCAAGGACCACTGTCTTAAATCTACAACAGTAGCAGTAGTAATAATGAAAGAATTTTAAACTTATATTTATGTACAAAGATACTGTAAGCACAGAAGAAATACGCATATGGAATGTAGCAGATATTTTGATACAGTGAAATAGAAGAGAATAGAAGAGCTTTTGTAACAGCTATTTTTACTGCTCATGCGAATATGATTTTTAATGGGGCTGGTTTAAGACACATCTAAAATACAAATAATGAAAAATACTAATAGAAAGCATTCAGCCAAATATCTTCACAACAGGTAAATATTATTAGTAGTAGGGACAAATATTATATATAAACACATTACTTTCATCTGATCTGGCACACTAGCTAATAGCAATTAAAAATAACTATACGCTGAAATGCTTATGGATAGACAGTGACCTCATTAATTGCTGTGATGGAGATACTGGTAGCTCCCTGCAGTGAGTCATTATAGAAGTGCATCAAATAACAAACAATGACAGCTAGCTCATAGTGAGTAAAGTCTGACAGATGGTAAATAAATTCAGATCTGACACATTTTTGTAACTAAAAGGTAGGTTTGACGTCTTCTGGGATTCTAAGTGCTTCTCCAGAGTTCCAAACCTGAGTCATAAAAGTTAACATTCAGTTAAAGCCTTTTAGATATAATGAAAAGGAGAAAATCCAGATCCTCTAGTGAGTAATCAAAGTGCAGTATGACCAAGTTTCTAAACACCAGTGACAGTTCCTCATTCACTACCACTAGAAATGTCACACCATTTCTAGTCTGCCACTGCACCATGCTGTGCACCACCACAATGCATTTTATGCTAATGTGATGAGATATCACACAGTTTGATATGGTGTGGAACAACACAGTAGTGAAAACTTATGGACCAACGTAATTACTTTCAGACAAGAATTATTAACTCAGCTAGCAGAACTCTGATCTAAATGTGCATGATCTGAGGATAAATAAATAGATTAGATAGATTTACTGAGAACAATTTGCAGGAACAGATATTCTGTTTTGTCTGACTCTGCTCACAGTTCTATTTAAAGTGCTTCTCCCCATACAATAGTATATACTCGTATTAATCTCTCTTTTGCCCTTTTCAAGACTGCCATCTTTTATTAATATTTACTTGTTTTCTGAGTTTTGCCCTTTATAATTAATTAAAACAAATATTTTGGGGTATGTTTGTTTTTTTAAATAGCTGAAAGGGCTAACACTCTCTTAATGAAATAACTCTCTTTGGAGGTAACATTATTGAGGGAGTAATCACAAAATAGCAATTAAAAATAAATGCCTCGATCCTCAGAAGGAGTAAACTGCTTTTAAACTCTGGAACAGAGTCCTCATGATCCATTTATTGAGGGAGTTACACTGGACCAGGGACATGCAGCAAAAGAAAACTTGCAAAACACGTTTGCAAATAACAGCATTTTGACAGTTGGTTTGGCTTGCATTTCTGGGCTTGCTCTTGCAAGAATTGAAAATAGTAAGATTTTATACAAAATTCAAACCTTAAAATGTAGGCATGATTTGCCTATGAAAATAGGTAGTGTGCTTCCAAAACCTGAGAATAGGGAAAGGAAAGAGAAAGACTCCTATCTAAGCAAAGGAGGCCAAAGTAAACAATGAACAGCAGTAGCAGAATACACAAGTCATAGATTGAAGTGAAACCACCAAAAAAAACTTAAAAGGGCCCCATATCGTGGAAGACCCTAAGGACCAAGGATGCATCTGGTTATTCTGCTGATTGCCTGAACACAACTAAGTACTGACAGAATAGATGACCTTTTGGTTTTCTTTAGCTTGGAATACTTAATGGTGCAGTGAGATGTTCTCTAAAAGCCTAAAGAAGAGACCTGGCACTATCACATTTAGTATGATACAAAAGCCACCATACGCATTTATGCTTCTAAGAATAGAGAATAACTGGTGACAGCATGGCACTAAATAAAAAGCAGAGTAGTCAATCCATGTCTTCTTCAGCAGATATACAGAAGTCATTTACTGTTTATAGGAGAGAGAAATAACACAGCAATTTCCTAAACAATGTGGTTTTTCAGTCCAGCTATATAATAAAGCAAGTGAAGGAAACACAAATCTAGCTTCAGCTTCCTTATTGGAAATATTCTTCCTATGAATTTGGTCATGACAAAAGAAAATTGAGTGAATTATACTAAGGCAGCTGATAAACCTTTTTTATTATTTTTTTCAGATATTTTCTAAATGTGGCATCCATAGAAATGGATGTCCTGTGTTGGCCTGAGGAAAGTCACCAAAATATTTAAAATATCCTAGAGTATCCTATGTCTATAGTTTACCTTTATCTGTCATTCCCTCTGCTCAAAGAATAATCTGCTCTAACGACTCATAATAACAAGAAGAAAAACTGTGGGTTTTTATTCCTGAGGCACACTGGTTCAGAAACCTTCTTTCATCCCAACAAGAACTAAAAACATTGCTGTCTGGCACAGGCAACCATCCATGAAACTCAGAGAGAAAATTGCAAATAACTTGTAGTGAACTGTTTGGTGACAACTGGTAAGCAGCAATTTGTCCAAGAAAATGATTCATCCATCAATTATGAATAACTAATCAGTGAAAACTCTGACTTGAAGTAGGATTATCCAAAATCAGATAAAAGAATAAATTCACTGAAACCATGATTGCAAGTAGTGAACCAAACCCAGAACCAGGTTTCCTGACAACCACCCATTGTCACTAGACACTGCTGACGTTTGTAGCCACTGGTTCAAAAAAGGAACGTTTCAAATATGTCTGCTTTTGAAAATCACTTCTTTGCTTTACATTGTGTATTTTTTTCGTTTTCCATTTGTTTCATTTGTGAAAAGATTCAAGAAGAGCTATTTGATTTTCAAAGAAGCAATATTTCAAGACTAGAATAGATTAATGAACAGAGGAAAAAACTAACCGCTTATCTTTTTTTGCTCATTAATGGTAGGCTTTTAGACTGCTTCTTAAAACAGCTATTAAAAAAAACCCTCAGCCAAAAACTAACACAAAACTTGTCATTTTTCCCCTTCTTATTGCTTGTTCTAAACTGAGTAATACTTTCATAGGCTGTACTGCAAAACAACTGTAAATGATAGAGTGCTTAAGAATTTCCTCAAGCAGATTGTTATGAAAATGAGTTGACCTCATCCCCTTTTGTCAATAAAATAGGATATTACCAAAAGGCAGCTTTTGCAATTACATCTGAATTGGTTTTCAAGCTTCACAGAAAGGTCGATTCAAACAGCGACAAACATCACCTTGGTAGGCACCACTGCCTACCTCCAATTTGGGTAAGCTTTTATTAGCTCACATTCATGCTGAGGGTCAGCTTTTCAGTGTTCTTTTTCGAGAGTGTGAGTCATGAAAGCTCTTGAAATCTCCATTTACTTAATGAAAATAATATTACTGAATGAATGATAATCAAGTGATGTTTTCATTATGCCAAGTAATTTTCTGCCAGTATTTCAATTCTCCTTAGCAATGTGTATCTGTGAGGGTTGCAACCTATAGGCTCTTTACAGCCAACCATCTCTCACTCCTGCGAAGGGCGCCTTGACCATATGAGGGTTAGTCATTTGAATGTACAAAACTAGCTATCTAGAGCTCTCTTTGCTGCTCCACTCCTAAACAGAAATTTCTTTACAATATTTTTTAGTGCTTCTTATTTCTTTTCTTCTATGTCTTTTGATACAGCCACGTTAAGTGAACAAGAGGACACAGTCTTAAGCTGCGTCAGGGGAGGTTTAGATTGGATATTGGGAAAAACTTTTTCACAGAAAGAGTGATTTCCCACTGGAATGGGCTGCCCAGGGAGGTGGTGGAGTCACCATCCCTGGATGTGTTTAAGAAGAGATTGGATGATGTAGTTAGTGCCATGATTTAGATGGTAGGATTCTGTTGGGTAATAGGTTAGGTAAAAGGTAATAGATTGGACTCGATGATCATTATGATCTTTTCCAACCTTCTTAATTCTGTGATTCTGTAACAGAGCAGCAATACAGAAGAAGGGGCTTGTACAACAATCCCCACTATCAGGGAAAAATAAGAGTGGAGTGATTCGTCATAGCGGAGGGGCTAGGAGCCATGAGCTGTGGCAAGGTAGGCAGGGCATGGACACGCATGCTGAGTGAAATGGGCAGAGCAAGTCCCAGGACAGTAAGCCTTTTTAGCCAACATCTAGCACCCACACAAGTCCATGGTAATGAGATGACTTCAAGGTGAGGGCAGGAATTCAAGTCATAAAGTCAGAGTGAGGAACAGTGATATTGTCCTGGTTTTGGACACTAAAGGGGCATTATAAATGACGAGAGATTACAATAGAATTGATAACAACTAACAAAATTTATTTTACAAACGGCAAAAGCCAACAACAAAAATGCAATTGACAGACTGTGCTCCTCCGGGCTGGCTACTAGGCTGGTGGAGCAAGGTAGGAAGGGAGGATGGCCTGTGGAAGGGTGTCGAATTCCACTCCAGGGTTTCTGGGATATAGAAAAATGAAAACAAACCCCGGGGGCCCAAAAGGGAATATTACCTGTGCTGCTTCTGCCGTCAGTTCAGCTGCAATACTGCTCGAGCCACGGAAAAAGGCCAAAAGAGCAGAGGCAATGTTGAGATGCAGCTTCGATGACAACTGAGCCCAAAGAGAGAGAAAACTTCCAGGCTTGCAGGTTTTATAGGGTGCCTGTTCTCACGTGATCTCGGGGCACCCTCTTGGCACAGGTTGCTTCCAGATTGGCTAATGGCGCTGGTCACCTCCCCTTCCCCAAGACTTCACCATTAGGCAATATAGTGGCATTTCCCACCAAAATGTCTCGTGGCTGCGTCCTGCTCAGGGGGAAGCTGCCATCACCGTATCCATCAGTGCCACGGGGCACCCTGAGAACCCCGGGGCCACTCCTGGCACTTGGCGCTGCCACCCCGGGTCCACTCCTCACAACACCACCGGCCCTGGGCTGGCCTTGCCCAGCATGCCAGCGCACCTGTAGGGATGGCCCAACCTACCTTGAGGGCCGCTGACATCTCCATTTCGGCAGCAGCCAGTGTGCAGCAGGTGTCCTCATCCAGCAGCACAGAGCTTGTGAGGGCAGCAGGGAGAGCTGGTCACACCTGCCGCTGTTCACCCTGGCACCAGCAGCCACAGGCAGCCACTGCCTGTCACTTCAGAGCTGGCAGCTGCTGTGCCATAAGGGTCTGGACACAGGGCACGTGCTGTGCCCACACCACGCCCGCAGCAAAAGCCCCTGCCACTGTCACCCTGCCACCATCTGACCCACAGCCGCAGGACAGGATTGGGCACTCCCTGCACTGTGCCTGCCGCTGCCGAGCCCACAGCAGGCATTGCAGGTCTTGCCCCACGATGGCCACTCAGATGGAAAAGCCACTGCCATCTCCACGTGGGAGCCACTCTCCCACAGGAAAATTGGGACTGGGTGGCACAGCTCCACAGCCGCCCCATGCGTCCACAGAGCTGTGAGGAACTGCAAGGGACCAGCCCACCTTTCCCTGCTGGGCTGGGTCTCTGCCTGCAAGGCACTCGAATCTGTTTACCCTTTCTTATAAAAGACAAAACACAGGTTTTAAAAGCAAACCCCCTCCCCATCCCCTCCCCCCAGAAGAAATAACCCCCTGTCCCCCACAGAAAAAAGAGGGAAAAGGGAAACAATACAAGTAGTTTAACAACTAGAACCTCATTTCACCCCATAATAGATGTGCATGCCAGACACAACAACTCCGGCAAGGACTGAGGTTTAAATGCAGTTCCCAAGGAAGGAGAAGCCAGGATTTAGCTCTTTTCCCAAAAATCTTACTCAAGGTCAGAGCTGAACTACATCAAAACTGGCTAGGAGACTTCCTTTTAAATATCTTTTAGACACATACCCACTTTCTCTAACACAGCTAATGGATTAGGACCAAATGAAGGTTATAAGAGATCCTAGGGATAGAAACAGGTATTTGTGTCAAAGAGAGTGTCAAGAGCATGCACAGAGTCAGAGGATACAAAAACAAAGCCCAGGATTTTGTGAGTAATGTTCATGACAGAACATTGTTGAAAAAAATCACTGCAGAAAAAATAGAACTTTTCACAGATTTTCATTGTTTTACCAAAAAACCTTTTTATTTCATCTAGTGAAAACCTTTCTGAAACCAAGGACTTAATTTAATGCTAAGACTCAATAAATAAGGAGATTTGGTTGTAGTCACATGTATTTTGTAACACATATTTGTAGGGGTGTTTTGTGTGATCAAAGATATATTCCTGGAAGAACTTAGAAATCTTTTATGAATTTAAATAGTGCTTGGCTGATAGTTTTGCCCTTGAAAATGTAGGAAAACCTTTAAGCAAAGAAACCTTTAAATTTCATCATATTTTTCCTTTTTTTTTTTTTGTTATAATAATGAATCTAAAATTTTTTCTAAGTACACAATTTTAAAATAAACAGACAATTCTAAGAAAAAATAAAATCAGCTTAAACAGACAAAAATTTTCTATTCATATTCTTTTCAAACTTTTAACAGTACAAATAACAGATAGTATTTTCTTGTGCTTTTGTCTGGAATTTTAAACTAAAAAATGCTTATTCAGACTGCTCTAGTTAAGACATAAAGATATTTAGTGAACACTATTAAATAAGTTTCAATATCTATAAAAACATCTTTCATAAAATGATTTGTGGTTCTAATCTTAAGAAATAAAATTTTATGAAGTGCTAGGTGTAGCAGCAGACTGAGATTCCCTCATGAATTCAAAACCTAATATAAGGTTTCTGACTTTTCTAGTGTGTTTTAGTTCTGGAAACACTTTGAGAATTATGTTAGTGCTAATCCACTGTGGGATTATAGGATATAATCGAATATAAAGAGAGGCAATTATGATTTTCTGTGTACAATGCAATCATTTCAATATGCAAGTGCTTCTTTTTACAGACGTAGACATTCCTTACTCTCATAATTTTCATGTTTATTATGAAATGTGCTATAACAGTGGGTATATCAATATCTCTTATAACACTATACTTTAACTATTTGCATATTGAAGAAACAATGTGAACTCATTCATTTTCCAAGAAATAGGTTGGCCTATTAAACAACTTTCAACTTCATGAGCTTGCTTAGATGCATTTACAATGCACTAAAATCCACATTATGAATATATTGGCATACTAGGACTGCTTGGCTGAACTAAAATTATTAGACCATGTCGGGATTAGATTATGTTTATTTAGATAAAGATGCAGCAATTTAGTAGCAGGCATGTCACAAAGGATTCAGTAAAGTTTATGAAATTATCAGAAAAACTGTGGTGTGACTTGTCCTGGTTTGGACACTAGGGACGTTAATAGCGACGAGAGAATGCAATAGAAAATCAAGAACAAGCAACAGGATTTTATTTTACAAACAAAGAAACCAGACAGTAAAAACACAAAGACAGACAGACTCAGCTTCCCTGGGGATGACTGCTGGGCTGCTGGTGCTAGGGAGGAAACTAGAATGGCACTGAGTCTTCACTCCAAGGTTTCCTGGAAAACAGGAGAAAGAAAGGAATCCCAGAGGGAAAAAAACCAAAGGACAAATACCACAGCTGGTGAAACAATGTGTTCCTCAGCCTCTGCGCTGCCTCCACCAGCAGTGAAGCTGCACTGCTACTCGTGCTGTGGGAAAATGCTGAGCAGAGATGGGTGGAGATGCAACTCCGATGACTGATGAGCCCCGAAAGAGGAAGATGGCTTCCAAGATCGCTGCTTTATAGGGAGTCTAATCCTGCATGATCTTGGAGTCCCTCTTGATGCAGATCACCTCTGTATTGGCTAAATGGTGCCCAGGAACCACCCTTCTGTGAGACCTCACCATGAGGCAACATGGCGGCACTTCCCGCCAAAATTCCTTGTGGCCAGGCCCCAAGGGGGGATGGGGCCGCCTGCGGGCACCAAGGGATGCCCTGGGGGCCCCGGGCACCGACACTGGGCTGCCCTCAACCCGCGCGACAGAAGCAGCCACTCATAGCAGGGTGGTTTCCCCCGCTGCGAGGGCTGCCGGCATTCACTGTTCTGCGCCACATTTCGCGCATGCAGGAAACTCACCGTGCATGCGCACAGCTCCGGGGACAGCCGGGCCAAACATGCCATGCTTGGCAGCTTTCCTGCTGCTGCCGCCGGGGGCAAGTCAGCGGGGCCGTGCCCACGGCAGCCACCAGGCAAACACTGGCAGCAGCAGTCCCCCAGCTCGGCACCAGTGGCCATGGCACAGGGTGGCCCCTCTGCACCACACTCATTGCTGCCACTGCGGAGCAAACCAGCAGGGGGCGGCGGGTGGTCCAACCACCCATGGGATGGAATGGGAGCACCCCCCGCCCCATGCTGCATGCTCCCTGTCCCCGCCACCGTGCATACTTAGAGCCATGCTGTACCACAAGTTTGAGGCTTGCCTGTCTTGCATTTTAAACATATAAGAGAAGGGTTTAAAACACCCCCCATCCCCCTCCCCAAAGACCCCCAAACCCCACCCCAAAAAAAAACCCCTCTGTGTCCCCCAAGAAGCGGGGAAAAAAAAACGAAGAAAAGAGAAACATATTTTAACTCCTGAGAACACTTGTTTCACCCCACAACATGGCTCTTTGTTTATTTTAGGTCAAGATAAACACATACATCATTTGGAGTGCTGATCCAAGTTTACCAGGTTTTCCTGACTCAACACACTCAATATTGTGAGGCTCATGTTCAAAAATTTAAGTATGTTACTTCTTCCAGAAATATGAGCAACAAGCCTGGAAGTCAAATGGTTAGAGTAGATAATATCACTGACACTCTTAATAAGACACCTCAAATGAACTTTGTCACGGATTTGGATTAATTAGTTAATAGATTAATTATCTAATATTTTACCCCAGGGAAGGTATTATTAGCAGAAGCATGGGCAATGTCTTAGGGATATGTAATAGTTACTAATAGAGATAAACAAGAGATGTCCTTTTGTAACTGTAGAAAATAATAGGTGGCAGTAATGGTAACACAATGAAAATGCAGTATTACCAACTGTATTGCACCGTTAGTGTGCACCAGCCCTGTCAGCAATTGCTTGATGCTGGGAGCCAGCCAGACCAATCTCTCTGCATCAGAGTTCAATGTAATTTGGGAACTACCAAATGGCAATAAACATGGCTACAAAGATACAGTAGAGCCCTTTTATCACAATCATTAGGTGCTAAGAACATTATGTGACAAAAAGAGAGCAGACTGTCTAGGGTTGCCTTGCTGCTGCCAACATATATGAAATACATTAGCATAATGTTTTGCTTCGCACCCTCAGAAAGATAAATATCCTTTCTGAAACTGAATAAACAAATATTTCATTACTATAGTCAATTTTAATACACAAATCTTTCTATTTGTATGGTTGAAGAACTGATATGAGTCTGAAGGGTATAGGTGAAATGCTTACAAGCTACACAAAAGCTCACAGTTTCTTCTATGGAAGAAATTGCTTGCACTGTTCTCGTGTGTCTGCAAACAGCAAAGAACTGAGGTTGACTCATTTAAATCAGAAATATTTAAAGCTTTATAGAATCTCATGCATATGTTTTTTTTTCTTTTTTTCTCTTACTACTTTTTTCTTTTCTGCCATGTACATCAGTCAGGAAGCTTCAGCATGCATCAAATAACATAAAGTGGCCTCTGTTTTCTCTTGATTTTTAGTATTATATTTAAAGTATAGCTACCTGCTGAGACAATAAACATGACTTCCCATGACTTTTCAGTAAATGGAGCTCATTTCTGAGGCCCCAGGGTATAGTCAATCTAAAATATAGATATGAGGGCTGAATTTAGAAATTTCATGATCAGCCAAGTGTACTTATAGCAGCTACATTTTGAAGGGGCGTTCTTTCATCTATTAATTATATTCCACTTCCCACTCTCACCAATACTAGCGACTCATCATTTTACATATTTAATGGAACATGACTAAAAATACATCAGAAAATTAATCGGTATTCATACTGTACCAAAGAATTTTCAGGCTTACCGTTTATTTCTTTCAGGAAGGCTGCTAAGTCTTGGAAAATCTAGAAACAAAAGGAAAGGACTTAGAAAAAAAATTATTATGACAAGATTGCTGCAGGATACAACAGAAAATCAGTCTTCACTGCATAGTGCAGTTCAATATAGAAAGTAATTTCCCAGTCTTTTTCTGTATCTTTGGCTGCCTATTTCTTTGCACATCATATATTACCATACAGATTTTGCAAAGTATATTGCATAGTGGCACTAACAACCTCCCTAGGCCTCATCTTTAAAGTTAAAAAGAGATAGATATAGAAATAGAGATGGAGAAGTATACTGATTTGTTTTAGAGATACTTTAATTTTGCTGATCCTTCAAAGTAAAGAATACAAAAAAGTAGACTCAAGCAAAAAGAGTATGTTACAAGAAAAAATCTATTATAATACTGCAGTTTTCATGTAGAGTATATCAAAACTTAAGCATTTATTTTAAAAGGTATGTGCAACCCTTGTATCTGAGATGGGATAGTCTTTTATATTTTAATATGTGACTGCTAATAGCAGGACAAAACAAACAGGGATTTTTTTTATATTTGCTTATTTACTCATAAAAGGTACTCATGTGCAGTCGGGACAGTTGGATTTCTAGCTTCCTGTACTGGAATTAAGACAGGGAAATGAAAAAATTTAGGAATTTACCTATTGTGGATTTTCTGGTTTATACTGTATCATGAAAAACCTGGATATGTTCACCTTTGCTGAAAAGACTCCCAGTATGAATACATCCAAATCAGAGACTGCTAATTAAATACCAATTATTGCACAAGGAATATATTTTGAAAATTGACTACAAGTTAGAGAAAATCTTTCACTTCTTTGAAAAAAATATTACGGGTGAGACAGTACATGATGGGATGGGATAAGGTAAGAGGAGAAGCTGCTTGAAAAGAATATAAAAGTTGTTTAATCTGCCTGACAAGTTGAAGGAAACAGACCATGAGACTTTTGTGCCTGCATGTGAGGGAAGAGGGCGTACCTTAATTTAGTTTTAAAACCAATGTAAGTTAAAGAAATTGTGCAGAGAATGAAGATGTCTGTGGTTTCCTCAAAGTGCATGATATCAAGGTTTTCAGTCTGAAAGGTATGACCCCAATCCAACAAACGCTGATGACTGGCAAGAAGAGTTACGCACTAAAAAGCAGGTAAGGTAATATTTTTGCTAATCCCATATATTTTCTAAAATAGAAGTAAAAACATCAATTAGCAACCCTCTTAAGTCAATCAGTTTGTATGTTTACCTAACTAATGGTGAAGAGTTAAATCACGCCTTAAATGACTTTTCTTTAATTATTCTTTTAATCTAAAGCAATAGATATTACACAAAGACTAAAGCTTTCAGAATTGTGTCATTTTATTATGGAACCATGTTGTGGTTTTACCACTAAAATAGCGATTCTGACAAGAGATGTCCGAGAGAAGTCACACACACACCCAAAAAGAAAGAAAACACACAAATATCACAGTTTGTTTCACACACACAGAAAACCCAACAATAAAGTGCAAAAAACAGACAAATTAAGCTTTCCCAGGGCCCATGTTGGGGTGAGAACGCTCTGGAATAGTGCTGGTCTCTCTCTTGGGCTCCCGAAGAGACACTGGGATAATTAGAGAAGGCCTGCGACCGATCTGAGGACCTACAGCAGCACGAGCCTCCGCTCAGCTTTTCTGAAGAAAAACACTCAAGACAGTTAGAAACCGCGAGCCCCCCCTCCCCCTCCCTTCATCCTCCGGGAAGGGNCCCAGTCCCAGTGCCGCGCGGCCGTGGTGCCATGCCCAGCCCAGAAGCGACACTGACCTACAAGCCGGAAGTGCATACCTGGAAGTGACGGTGCCCACGGCGCCACGCAGCCCCAGCCCCAGCATGGCCCCACGGCGCCATGCAGTTGTGGGGCGGCCCCGGCCCTGGCGCAGCCCCCACGCGCCCACGCCCGGCAGGGAATGGGGGGAAATGGTTTTATTTTCTAACCCACAACAAACCTGAAGATCAGAGATCTACAAAAGACCTAACCATATTATGAATTGCTATTTGGAGAAGAAACCTGAGCTTTCCTTTCTAAATATGCTAATCCTACCTATAGTATCACACAGTTGCTCCCTCTTGCTTGCTCTAGCCCTGTGGATCCTTAAATGCTTTATGCAAAGTGGAACAACTTTAAAATCAGGACACCAGAAGAACCTTGACAAAAAAGATCCTCACAAATTCAATGACAAGAGGAGGCAAAAGAGATATCCTCAGAATCTCCTTGCCAGGAGGGCCTGGAACTTGGTTCAGCTGCATTAAGAAAAGTGCCTTGGATAACTGTGAGACTGTTGGATACACAGGAGAAGCAATCTCTCTTTGTATAGTACTATTTAGATGAAAAGTCCATTCTTGCGGAACAAAGCCACTTCAGGTCAAAGTAAAAAAGTTATGTGCATGAGACATTCATAATTTTAGACACAGCCTTTTGTAATAAATAATTTTAGGAAGAAAGTCCTCAGGAACATCTTCAGTTTTATGGAATTCATTTCTAAAAGCACTTAAGAACTTTCACAAATTATTCTGCTTCTAGATTTTATCCTGAAGTATTTTACCTATAAAAACACACACATGAAACCAGGCAAAATACTGGACCGAGTCGGTAAAATTAAATATAGCAGATGATGAATCTTTTAAAGTTTTACAGTGTTTGGAAAAGGCCACTATGATCACATTACAAAGCACAACCTGTATTGGTAAACTTCAGATCAGATGGAAGCCAAATGGGATATTTCAAGGATGCATAGAAAAGACACGTAGAACATTCTGCTTCTGGAAATTATGAGTGCTTAACTTGAAAAATGACAAAGCTTTAACTTTGTATTCTAAGGTAATGGAAACCAGGATACAAATAACACTTTAGGCTATGCTAATTCATACCCTTTTCAGGTATAAGCAAGTAAAATATTTAATAAGATGATAGTCATATAATTTATATCTCCATTATTAATATTACAGGCCCAAATGATGTATGTTTTTAATATTTATGATGTAAATTGTCACCAAAGAAAAAGGTTTTTCTTTGTGAGAATACTAACGCATGATTTCATTTATTGCAAAAATTCATTACAATAATATACCAGAAGCTTGCATTTTAATAAGGATAATTAAACAAAATGTCAATCTAGTTATCTATTCCTAAATTGTTGGAGGATAATTGCTAGGAAAGTTACATGTCTAAAGTAGGTTGCCCTGGAGGATTTTACATAGAAAACAAAGCAATATATTATGAAACATGATTTTTCAGTTAGTACATTTAGCATGTATCACAAAACCCACACTATTATCCCAAAACTGTTGAATGCATAAAAGCAGGATTTCTGCCCTAGAAGGTAAGTGTCATAATTCAGTTTACTTTATTTTCCCCCTAGTTACATTTAGTGCCCCCTTTTCTCCTCTCTTTAACATTCAACAATATTATGCCTTGTCCATAATCCTCATATCTCTACATACACCTCAAAAGGTACTGCAAAGTAAACTGGAAACTTGAAAGAAGACAGGTGAAGTAGTGTTTCCAGCCTGTCAAATATGCATAGTTTCAAAAATTTTGAATCAGTACCTAAAATGAGAGAAAAATCTTTCTCAACAGGGATAAAGCGAAGAGCTGTTTTTTAATGGAAATTTCCAGGTCCACAATGCACAGAGGAGCCCCCCCCTCTGACCTGCCCCCCATAACATTAATATCCCTTTTCAATATTAATTAATTATCCTATCTAATGGATATATCCAATCCCAAAATCATTCATCCCCTGTCCTGCCCCCCAGGTCTGCCCCTTGGAGCTTATCCAGGGGGTTTTGGGCCTTCTATCTTGCTTTGTCTACCTCATATCTTGTTATTCCCTCCAGTTTCATGTCCCAGACAGGATGTCCTTGATAGAACTTGTTTTTCCCTGAAAGAATGTTATCCTTCCACAGATTGTGAGAAAGAGGATTTCTACCATCCTAAGTAACCATACAGCTATGTTAAATCCAGAAATATAAAAAATACAAGAAATCTTCAGGCATGAGATTAATTCACCATAAAACTTTATTGGTAGGGATATTAGATCTGTGAAAATCTCAGGGATTCATATTCACTATATATTTTTTAATAGCTTTTACATTTGCACATAAATTTTAGGAGGGTTTGTGTCCAGATTTTTTTCTTAATTAGATGGAAATATTAATACTGACAAAACTCCCAAACTTTAGATGATATTCACCCTAAAATATGAATTCATCTATGGCTCCACCAGGTTGATAAACAGAGTAACATTTCTTTTTTTAAATTATTATTACTGTTGGAATGCTTTCATTGAGCTTCATTTCAAAGTCTGCCTTGTTGGCCACTCTGTATGTTAAAAAAAAGAGCAAATTCAAAATTGCTTGTCACTTCTGTACATTTTACATTTAACTGGATGAGATAGAGGTTAAGATGAAGGTGTTTTAGTGAGTTATATGGGAAGTTTGGACAGTGCTATCACTTGGCACTAACAGATTTAGCTGTGACCCACTGGTATGAATACTGACACTTTGCCAAATAATTTTACATGAACATATGTTACTGCTATGAACTGCATATGTAAAAAAAAAATATTTAAAAAAAACCCAAAAAATAAACACACACAAAAAAAAAAAAGATTGAGAAAGTGAAGGAGAAGAATCAGAAAAAAAAGTAATAAATAAACCTCTAGCTGAATATTCAGTTACAGGTCAAAGACTAACAAGGCCTGATTACAGGAGAAAATTTCAATTCTTTGAAATATGAAGATGGAAACTGGAATTGTACAGAACTGGAGAAGTAGGAATCTTGCTGGTCAAGATAACCCAGCATTTAAGATATCTAGGACTCAGCATCTCTAAAACAAAAAAATAGGATTTAGGTTTTAAGAAAGCATTCAAATGAATCTGACATGAAGTGACTATTTCCAGCGGACATTTGAACAATTGGAGATATAAGAATGTTTTTTTTTTTCTACAAAGACAAGAAACATGGACTCTTGAATTGTAAACTTGAAGCACAACGTTTTAAGTAAACACAGTAAAACTTAGGTCTCACAGCTTCATGCCCAGTTCCATGACACTGCTTGCTGTCCACCTGGAGGTGGCATTTGAAATGGTGTGTTTGAAATACTTTATTTAAAATGCAAAATAACTGAGTGTTATGGTTTCAGAGCCAAAACATGGGTTGAGGGGGTGAATCTTTCGTTTTTTGCTTCCTTTCTTAACTTTTTCTTTTCTTTGTTTTTTTTTTTTTTTTTGCCCTCGGGAGCTGTGGAGTTTATGTGTTTTATGTGTGTGTGTGTTTGTGATTGTTTATGTGTAAGCGGGCATGATGTCAGCTCATCCCTCCCCCCGGGGCTGTCCAGCAGTGAGAGCCCCCTCCCCCCACTTTTATTCCCCTAGAAAGGAAGCAAAAAACGAAAGATTCAACACCTCAGCCCACGTTTTTGCTCTGAAACCATAACACTGAGTTGGTACTCCTCAATAAACATTTAAGTAATTATTTAGTCATAATTTAGCACCAACTCTATCAATTAAAATAGGAATACTATTGTATACATTCCATTTGCCTAATATTCTCAAGGCTCTCTGCTATGACTAGAATTCATGACTAGTGCTTGCTCTTCAGTTATGTGTGAATGAATCAGTTGCTGTTCACATATTGCCATCCAAAAGAGGCATCCTTCTCTGTGCAAAGGGAGGTTTCATGACTGTAGTTTATTATAGATATCTCATAAAATTTTGTTTTGAAATCTGCTTTTTAAACCGTTTAAATACACATTAACTCTCAGAGCAGTATATTAATTAGATAATTACAGAAAACACTCAGTCCAAAGAAGTCTTGGAAAGTGTGCGTTTCTAGTTAATTATCCAATGATATGGCATTGCCTACTTTGTGTGCCGGGTGAAGAAGATAAGAAATGAAGCCATAAAGAGACATTTTTGACACACCCGTGTTAACTGTCATCCCATCTGAGTTTTTATTCCCATAGACACATTGAAATTCTTCATATGGCTTGCAAGTACTATGTTACTCTATTTAATCATGCCTTTGAAGCTTTTAATTAAAGATATCATTACTAATCATTTTCCTAGTCTCAGAACAGGATTTTCAACTTCACCTTGTTTATACAGAAAAGAAAGATTTTTAAAACACAATTTTATGATTCTCTGTTGACAGAAGTAACAGTTTTGCAAATAGTCTTATAGGAAAATGAGAATCAAATTGGCTTTAATTATCAGGGGTTACTCAAGAACATTTATTTGAAGACTTGTTGTATTCAAATAACTCAAAAATGGGGGAAGTTTACTAAGGAAATGAAAAAGCACAACAAATAACAGATACTGTCAGCAGAATGGCATGGATATAGAAGACTAAGAAAAAGTAGAAAGTGTTTCAGGGACTGTAAAGTGCATTACAATGTTATCAGTTCCATCAGCAAAATGCACAGAAACCCTGGATATTTTCTGCCTTGTAATATTCAGGTTTTTGAAGAAGTCTCTCTGGGTTTTCAGGGTTAAATCCTTTGGCAGCAAGAGATTGTAAATATTCCTCAGCCACTAGACAATAACTGTTCTGTAAAGGAATATATGATTTGCTGTTCAGAAGGGAACACGTAGTTTTCCATGCAGCCAACATCCATATAACAAAAGACAGTTACAAGCACTGTAGTTATATATGACTGCAGATATTTACATTTCCAGCTTCCAGTGCCAAGCTACTACCTACTCAGGGATGCAGAAGGATAAGAAAATTATGTACTTTATGTCATTAGAAACAAAAAATGTTTCCTTAAGAGCAGATGAAATGCAAGATCTTGCCTCCCTGTAGCTCTCACATTTTTGCCAAGATTATAGACAGCACTAATGGATAAAACAAAATGCACTAGACAATAAAAGACATCCTCCTGTAGTTTTCTTATATCCGGAGGATGAATTGCTCCAGTGGATGTCCTCCCTGCCTTTGATGATGAGGCCAAGAAACTTGCTGTCACTACCACTATTGTGATTAATGATCTTACTGGTAGTGACAGTAATCAACCATACACTCTAGAGTACAGCTAGTTTCTCCTAGTCTCCCAATGGCTTGAATCAGTACACTGGCTGGGGATCTATCTGCTTCTGCTACAGGCATCTCCTTGTGTCCTTGAAGCACGAAAGTACAGGCAAAACCAGAGTGAGGCATGATGATTAAAAATAATAAAATATTAAATTTTAGTTTTAGAAACCAAGCGACAAAAACCTTTGTAACATTTGGAAGAATACTGCATAAAGATTAATTAAACTATTAAAAATATAATCCTCTTAAAAGCATAGAACTACTAGTTGAGAAGATTAGGCGAAAAACAGCTTTCATTACAATGAAAGTGGTATGAAGGAAGAAGCCGAATTTCCTTCTCTCTTTCCTTTTTTGTTGTAACATATTTTCAGTTCATTCCCTTTAATTATATTTAATAATAATATTTAAATAAGTAGTACTAATATTTTAATGAATGTTCATTTGTTTAGCATACAAAAATATATTTATATAAGAATTAGTAGGCAAAAGTTTACTATAAAAATATTACATTAGCTAAACAATGGTGGCAATTAAAGGGTTAAATTGTGAATCTGGGATAATGGTAAAGCCCACTGAAAATCTGCAGGTGAAGAAAAAAACACAGGAAAAGAAATGACAGCTAAAATGAAAGAGACTGATAATCCGGTTATACAAAAATAACAATGGAAAAATCTGTTAAACCTTCTCTATTCTCAGAAATAAATTTCAACATCTATCTGGTTAAATAGAATCTAAATTAATTCTTTGAGTCACACAGGAGATACAGTACTAGAAAATACTTATAATATTCTTGAATCTAGTTAACAAGTCAAATCGTGTTAGGTTTCTTCTCAGCATTTGAAGCTGTCTCTCCAGACCTATCCTATAGCAGGATATTTAACACATCATTCTGCCATGAGGGAAACGATAAGCATTGGCATTGACAAGTCAAAAAGGAGCACATTAAGAAAATTATACTGTATTTGGGGAGAGAGCAAATGAAAGATCACTGGAGGCCGCCTATGGGACTGTGGGCTTCCAAGGCTGCTCAGCAATAACCTTCAGTTTTTATTTGCATGGGTGCTTTGTTCTTTAACTGAGTAAGATATAGATGCAAGTCTTGTCAGATGAAAACCCTCAGGCACATGGTGTGACTCTCAGGGATGGTCACGTGTAGGGCTGAGAGCTGGACTTGATGAATCTTATAGGTCCCTTCCAACTCAGCATATTCTGTGATTCTGTGAAGTTCTCAGTTGTATCAAGAGGGAGCCTGGCTGGTTTGTAGGTAGCAGTTGAGAGAGATGGATTAGGCAAAACAATGAGTTTTAATTGTGTGAAGACAGCTATCTTGTCTTGTTCTAACACACTGAGCTTTATGGCAGATTCTGCTATGAAGGTGTGGTCTAAGACTGTTCAGCATGGAGAAATCCATAAGCTATGTAACTCCTACTTCAGGGAGCTGTAACCCTGATCCCTTGCCTTGACAGAATCAATTAGCAACCTATATCGTCTTTAGTGTGCATTATTTATTTATTTTTCATGAAAAAAAAAAAAATAAAAGCAGTTTGTAAAGGGGTAGGGAGTGGGGGTGGGAGAAGGGCCAAAAGATATGATATCCAGTTTTCTAGGTGTAACATTGTCCTCCAAAGGTAACCAAGGTCCAATAACCAATTAAGGGAAAAAAAAAAAAAAAGCAAGAAAGACTTTGATGGCTCTTACTACTATAAAGAAAAAAGTGTGAGATACATAGATTTCACTCTAATTTTAATTCTTTTATTGTCGTTCAGAAAATAATTTTGTTCCCTCTCATAATGTTTTACTTGAGTAATCATCTACCAGACAGGCATTGCCTACCTTGTCATAGAATGGAAGAATATATTTTTCACTTTAAATTAATCTTATCAATAAAACATTCATGGAAAAGAGCTGAACCACATTTATTTGCTGCTAAACTCAGAAAGCTACATTTTAATCTCATTATAACATGACCTTCCAAAGTCTCTGTTGCTTAGTCTTATTTGGGATGGAGGAGAAATGGTTGTTCTGTTTTGGTCTTAATTGTATTTAAAGCATGTTGAAGAAAAGGCACTATATATTTAGGCTGTCTAGATAAAATGAGTATTGGGATCAGGAGGAGAGCAAAGGCAAAAGCAATAAGAAGCTTTAATATGGGTATGAAAATAGCCTTCATAAAACAAGGATAAACAACATTGTGATCTAATTTACCCCTACATAAAATGCAAAATGGAACTCTGTGTGTAAAAAAACATTAGTATCTTTATTGCCAGTATCTTAACTAATCTTTTCTTACATTACTTCTATAGTTACAGTAATTCAGCTGCATGAAATTTAAGTGAATAAGGCTAGCTTTGCAATTGAAACCATACCAATTTTTACCCTTCTTCTATTCAGAAAATCCTTCATTAGTATTTGCATATGTTCCTAAGTCAGTCCCAGGCAGGATCAGCCTCTCATCAGAATGTCAGCAGCCCAGAACAGTTTTCTTCTGAACATCCCCTTCTTTTGTAATACATAAATACAATCTTCTGGGGCTCTGTAATTATCCAAAATGAGCTTTACTGTTGCAAATTAATTCAGGACCCCTATGATTTATCTGTTGTAAACACACTTTATAATATTTATATTCCTATTAGAACCTCCACTAATAATGAACTGACAGAACATAAATATTTACATGATAATATACGGACAAATGCTTGATACCCTCATATTAGTTATGTTTCTTGTTCTCTCTATCACACTTGGAAAAAAACTAAACCTTAGCAATTTGCCATGTTCCCAAAAACACCTTTGAAAATGTCTCAGAACATTAAGAGCTTCACATTTGCCACACTTTTCTTTAAAAGAATGGCATTCCTTCCTACTTATGCAGTCTGGGTTATTGCTTCTTCACATTATGCATCATTACTCTGAATAGGTGTCTTATCAGCAGCTCCAGTTGTTGTGGAGACGATTGGAATTAAGCACTGGAAGCTTTTTATTTATCTTACTTGCTTTATTCCTACAAGATTTTCAGCATATAAGCTTCTTTGTTCAGCTCAGAATTGGATACATTGCCAGGCATTGTAAAATTTACATCTTTCTTTTTTGTATTTGTTCTTAGTGGATTGAAAACAAAGCATGCCTTTAATTAAAGCTCTGCTTAACAATAGACAATTTTTCCATGCAGTGGAATTTCTGAGCAGTGGTGAGGATTTTGTAAAGGCCTAATAGGTGTCATTCACCCCATGTAGAACTGCAATATACTTACCTGTGCTAAATGTCTGAGTGACAATGTTCACACAAAGAAAACTGTAATAATGCTGTTGAAATACTGGCTTAGTCAACAAAACCCAGGAATTTAAACTGAAGGTTACTTTAAACTGGATATGATATGTAATAACTTACAATTTCAAAGGATAAATGTTTATATTTATAGAAGCAAAAGGAAAGAAAGGGAAAGCAGTAACAGAAGGAAGGTGGGAAGGCAATGATAGAGGGGAGGGAAGGAAGGAAGGAAGGAAGGAAGGAAGGAAGGAAGGAAGGATATTTTATATCTAGGGTCTACCATTCTTTAGCAAATCTAGTTTGCATAAGGTGGAAATTCACAAGTTTGGGAACAGAGAATAAAAAATAAATGTCAGCCTTTCTATCAGGGCAGCTTCTACACTAGTTTTACTGTTGATTACAGAAGCATGAAAACCAAGATTCAACCAAACTTAGCAATCAGATGCAAGCATTGTTTAGAAAAAAATTGTTTGTTAAAAGCTATTCAATAAATATTCCCATTCCAAAGACTGCCTGAGGCTTTTTTCCTTCCTTTCCTCAATGCTTCACAGAAGACATTTGTAGTTCAAACACAAATTTGCCATTGTCTAATAAAACTGAAAATACTTGAAATAATTGCCAAAAATATTGTACTTATTCTAGAGGTGATAATGTGTGAGAAAAGCATAGACACTTCCCAGTCCACACTAACAAAGGACTAATGATTACAGCTTTCTGGAGGGCTGTCAGGAACATCTAAAGCACCTGTACAACATACTTCATTTGTGGCATGTTTACATGAGAGTAACCTATTGGATAAGCTTTGAAGAGCAGAGCAGTGGGCTCTCCCTCTTTGGAAGGAGACTGCAAGCAGGAGAAGATCATCCAAGATTCCCTGCTGGGTTCAGACAAAGAGAATTAGAGAAGTTACTTAACCAAATATTACTATAAATTGGTTAATTTCTAATTACCCTATAATACACTGTCAAGGACAATGTGCCCTGAAGGTTACTCACCTTTCTGCAAAGGCTGTTCCTGTTGCTTAGTCATTATTTCTAAAATGGAAAATAATAAGAAAAAGGAGAAAGATGCTGAAATAATATCTCCCACAAAAGGAATGAGGTGATACAGAAGCCCGTGACAAGAAAGTGTATTCCATTGCATGGAGAAAGCGTAAGATAATCTTTAAAGTATTGGATGTTTTTCTGATCTGTAACAACTACCTGATACTATCTTTTTTAGTTATATCAAGGGCTGGTGTAGATGCTACAGTGAAAGGGGGCATTATCATGATGGTGTATCAAATGGATAGTCTGCCCAACAGAGTCACAGCCCCACTTCAGAGCAGGTCAGTGATCAGAACACTGGGCTGTAGAGACGCCACTGAAAGATTAGATATCTTTTCTCTTTCACTATTTCCATAGAATTTCATGTATTTCATTGTTTCATCTTTAAAAAAAGTGCTTTAAAAAAAATAAAGGATTTCAAATTTATGAGAGTAAAATTATCTGAGATATGGGGAAAAAGGAGCTTTACAGGAGCTTTTCAGTTCCATAAAAGTCTCAGAAATATTAAATAACAAGGCAATAATATAACTTGGAAAATTAATTTTCACTTAGCCGTAATACAAACAAAACCGAATGTACCTCCAAAAAGTAGAACTAGTTTCTAAACGAGTACGAAATGTTTAATGTTATTTACAGTATTTAAGGTCATTAAAATGTGTATATGCTGATTTTATAACTATTAGTGCATCACTTCTACAATAGTATCTTAATTTCTGTAAAAGATTAAGAGTGTTTGCCTCTTACTCAAAACTCGCCTTTGATCCATCTATTCTGCTATACTTAGTATAATTCAAAACACATAAAAATAAATTTACAGAAGACTAATAGGTATCCTGCCATTTATGTTTCATATTCACAATGTTAGACAAACCACCTTGTCTTTCTAGCAAGTATCTTTTCAGGTTTGGGTTTGGGGTTTTTTTCAGGTATTATAGAAGTACCTAAGCAATCAAGGTCAAGGAAACAGATAAAAAAATAAGAACAGTAATATTAGATTAGACTCACAGTTCAACTAGTCCTATACGTTTTCTCCTTATAATGGCTTTCCCCACAGTAAAAGACACAACAGAAGACAAATATTCATATGATCTACCCCTCTTTCATACCCTTGAATTTCATATAGCTACAGATTTTTTTTAAGCTCTGAAAAGGGTGAATACAGTGGTCACCAAGCTCACATCAATATACAAAAGCAAGCAAAAAAGAAACATCTTTTCTTTCCTCTGACAGGGCTTTTTGTTGGTCAAATGCAGTGAGAAAATATATCAGATTACATTATAGATAAATCAGATGGCAAATGTAATTTCTGAAATGGAGAATATTTTTAGATTTTATGACAGAAAAAAAATTATGGCTTTAAAATGGGTAACCTTCTATTTCACTAAATGTGCTCCCTGACTGAGACCTTGTGCGCCAAGCTTCAGCCTGAAGCAAATTGTTATAGCCGAGCTATTAACTTCTAAAAATAGCAGGATGTAACGGAAACATTAAGAAACCCACTACTGGACACAACCACCATACAGGGGAGGATGAAAAAATACTTGTTTATTTTTCTGGCTTTACCTCATCATATTAGTGCAGTTTGTGTCACTGAACTGTTGTGTCTATGCTAAATGTATTTTGTTTAGCTAGTTTCCCTCTAAACAGCAGTATATGATGTTTATATTTAATACCTCTCTCTTGTTTTGGAAGAAACTTAATAACCGCCAAACAATTCATGTCGGGCGTTTGCCATTTGTGACTCAGTACTTAAAAATGGTGCTACTTCCTGGGGCAGAAAACAGACAGATTGGACGATTGCAAGACTGATCTGAAATGAAAATGCTTTGCAAAGAGTCGTTTTTGCATTTTCACTTGAAGCCTTTTGAGAAACAGAATAGTAGAATGAGTGTTTTTTAACAAAATATGCATCAGTGATTTACTTTTCTATCATGAACTGTGCATTCTCTGTGTTTTATTGCAGTGTACAACATTTCTCATCATCTTCTATTTATTTCACATTCAGCACTGTAAAACCAAAGAAGCATTGACTCATGAGTCAGCAGGTGGGTGCCCTTCTTCAGAGGCATTCCATGCTTTTTTGCCAAACCATTTAGCACATCTGTAGCCTTCACTAAATCATTTTTAAGAGTAATATCAGTAATAAGAGTCAGAGAGCCTTGAAAGGTATGTGTGGTATGTGTTCTGCAAACAGGCTTTCAACAAAAATCCCCAGAGCTAGGAACAACAGTAAAAATCATCTCAAAGGTGCAGTAGAGAGTGGAGAAAATGCATCTCGGTATAGAGGACATGCTATTTATGGAGGTCAATCTGCATCAACGACATAACATTTCAGGACTATTCAGCTATAAACACATTCTCATGAGTTGTGCAGGGGTTTAAGGAACAGATCAAAAAATGAGCTCACAAAATGAGCATGTAAGTGCTTCTGTCACAAACCCTAACAGATTAGTTTTCTACTCTGATCACAAAGGGGTATGTTGCAATCAGGGCAAAGACAAACTGGGAAACAGGCTTTAACACTTTAGAAGAATTAACTAAATCAAGACATTCAAGTTCCAGAAAATACATTTTAATGCAGAAATTTTTAGAAGTGTCAAGGAGAATTAGAAGCTTGCTAGTACCTATGCTCCTGAATCACCTGGACAGTCCAAAAACACTCCCAGTACCCCTACTGGGCCAAATTCTAATTCTGCAAATATTGTACTGAATGTAGATACCTTTCTGAATGCAGAAAACCTGTTGAAATCAAGCTAAAGTCTATTGGAGTGTGGCAAGATGTTTGCCCATATGGACAACCCTACTATTCAGAATTGTTTGGATCAATAGGCAACTTCTTAAAGTATTTTGCTTGCTTATGGGGACAAGAGATTAGATTTTCAGAGCTTAAGTGCTTAACTATTTGAATCTCACTTCTAAATCCACCTTAATCCCTTTGGTTATTTGACAAGCAGGGTAATAATTTGTCATGCCAGACTCTTTCCTGTATTTTTCAAAAACCGTATTGACTTTTGAAACTACATTTTCTGGATATTTCTAGCTTCTCTGGATGCTGTTCTCCAATTGCTATTATACTGTTCTTCCAGTCATCTCAGTAAAATGGCCTCATTTGCTTGCCCAAGAGCATGTGACAGTGTAAATATTTTCTCTTGATTTCTGCCTATTTAGTTTTGACAATACACAGAACAGTTTACCTGCAAAAAAAAAAAAAAAAAAAAAAAAAAAAAAAAAATTTNAAAAAAAAAAAAAAAAAAAAAAAAAGTTTTTATCTCTGCTGTCAATAATAGGAATGTTTATCTGTGTCCATACCCTTTAGTCTATGTTGACACCAGGAAATCCCAGAGAATCTGATAACGGAAAGTCACTTCTTGTACATGACGCAGATTTTGCAATGCTTATCAAAATATTTGTTACTTCCTATTTAAAGGAATACTGTACAGAACTTGAAATACTACAACAGTTGTCCTGGATACTGGATTTAAATAAGTATGCAGTGCTCCATGTTTCAAAAATATTATATTCTACAGAAAAAATCATCTGAATTTCTACAGTTTCAAATACTGACATTACTTTGATTTCTGGAGCATTTTATGGGCACTTTGTGAATGGCTGACTCTTACCTGCTAAGTCTGTGAGGTCCAAAAAGCAAAGCAGATGCAAGAAAGCAACTAAGTATTTTGATAGGTTGAACACTGAAATACCAGATATGCCTCATGAGCTGCAATGTGATGAATATGAGACAAGAGACATGGAGACCATAAAATAATGCTGAAGAGAAAATGTTGCAAAAAAGAGAATAAACTTGAGGAAAAAAAAAATCCAGAAATCCTGGAGGGACATTGAAAAGAAAGAAAGGAAAATGGACAAAATAGAAAATCCAAGAATGTAAATAATGGATACAACAAAGGTAAATTGGTAAGCTAAAATATAAATAGAAAATATATTCTGATAATAACACATTGATTAAGAAGAAGGGTTGAGTAAAAATTTTAAAAAGGAAAAACAATAAACCACTCTGTAGATACATTTTAAGGCAAACAAGAACTACCTGCTATATACTAACTAGAGAGCACTGAAACTTTATAGGGTGCAGGCATTCACCTAAGATGTCACGTTAGCATACAAGACATTGGTCCTAGTTAGTGCAGACAGAATTCATGTCATGTCCTGTTTCTCTTTGCCTCCACTCATACAGCAGTTGCCAAAAAGACATAGGAGAGCTCCAATTCTGTGTTGTTGCTGTTCATGATCATGACAATAAAAGAGT
The DNA here is from genome assembly GCA_013400695.1 of Neodrepanis coruscans. Classification (NCBI taxonomy): domain Eukaryota; kingdom Metazoa; phylum Chordata; class Aves; order Passeriformes; family Philepittidae; genus Neodrepanis; species Neodrepanis coruscans. The sequence continues at coordinate 45,721 of VYZS01047330.1, forward strand.
TCACTTCCTGGCAACTGATTTTGCTCTGCAAGCACAACATATAAATTTATTTAAGGGAAGAAAGAAATGCTTAGAAGAGAATCCTGTACTAATACAAAAGTGAGATAAATAAGGGACCTTTGAGACAAGAATTTCCTTCTGCTGGTTTGAAGATGAAACTATTATCATAAACATTTCTCTTGGAACAGAGATAAGATGACAAACCCAGAAGATTTCAGCTTTACCTGCAGCTGAGCAGCCACTATTAACAGTGATTTTATTGTACAGAACTATAATGACAGTGTTAGCCACTACCAGAAGTATTTCACTATTTCAGGTCCTCAAATTGTCCCTCTGAGCAGCTACCACTCACTGACAGAATCACAGAATTAACTAGGTTGGAAAAGACCATTGAGATCATCAAGTCCAACCTACAATCTAACACCATCTTATCAACTAAACCATGGCACTAAGTGCCTCATCCAGTCTCTTTTTTAACACTTCCAGGGATGGTGACTCCACCACCTCCCTGGGCAGCCCATTTCAATGGCCATTCACTCTTTCTCTGAAAAAGTTTTTCCTAACACCGAGCCAAAGCTTCCCCTGATGCAGCTTAAAACTCTGTCCTCTCATTCTGTCACTAGTCGTTTGGGGGAAGAGACTGATTCCCACCTGGTTACAACCTCCTTTAGGATAAAGGTAGTGATAAGGCCTCCCCTGAGCCTCCTCTTCTTCAGGCTAAACAACCTGAGCTCCCCCAGCCATTCTTCACAGGGCTTGTGTTCCAGACCCCTCATCAGCCTTATTGCCCTTCTCTGGACACGTTCGAGCATCTCAATATCTTTCTTAAATTGAGGAGCCATGATATGGACACAGTACTCAAGATGCAGCTTAACCAGTGCTGATTACAGGGGAAGAATGACTTCTCTGGTCCTGCTGGCCACACTATTCCTGATACAGACCAGGATGCCATTGGCCTTCTTGGCTACCTGGACATTCTGATGGCTCATGTTCAGTCAGCTGTCAACCAGCACCACCAGGTCCCTTTCTACTTGGCCACTCTCCAGCCACTCTGTCTCCAGCCTGTAGCACTGTACGCAGTTGTTGTGGCGAAAGTCTAGAACCAGGCACTCAGACTTCTTAAATTCCCTGCAGTTGGATTCTGCCCAACCTGGTGTCATCTGCAAACTTACTAATGGTGGACTTAATCCCCTCATTCAGGTCATCAGTAAAGGTATTAAACAGGATTGGGTTCAATGCTGGTCCGTGGGGGACACTGCTAGTGACTGCAGTGTCAACTGCCACCACTACTCTGTGGGCCCAGCCATCCAGTTCTTAACCCAGTGAAGGGTACACCTGTCCAAGCCGTGGNCAGCCATCCAGTTCTTAACCCAGTGAAGGGTACACCTGTCCAAGCCGTGGGCTGCCAGCTTTTCCAGGAGTTTGCTTTGAGGGAAGGTGTCAAAGGCTTTGCTGAAGTCCAGGTAGACTACATCCACAGCCTACCCGCCATCCATCAGGCACGTTACATGGTCATAAAGCGAGATCAGGTTGGTCAGGCAGGATCTGCCCTTCCTAAATCCATGCTGGTTGGGTCTGATCCCTTGGCCATCCTGTAGGTGCTGTGTGATTGCATTCAAGATGATAAATTCCACACTCAGATACTCTCCTGGATTGGAAATGCTGGTTGGGTCTGATCCCTTGGCCATCCTGTAGGTGCTGTGTGATTGCATTCAAGATGATAAATTCCACACTCAGATACTCTCCTGGATTGGAAATTTTTGATGCAGTCACAGGATCACCTATGTAGGCACCTGTACATTGTCATATGTATTTGACCAAACACTGATCTTGCTGAGTTACTCAGAGCTCTTAGTAAATCCTACATACAGCAAGAGTTCTCATCAAACCCCTGATGGAATAGTTTGATAGTTCATTAGTCTAATGAATCAAGTGGGCAGAAAAGAGAAAAAGAAATAATTGATTTTTGGCTTGGTGGTTCAAATTCTCACCTGAGATACAGGAAATCATTCTTTGGGGTTTGGGTTTGGTGATTCAGGATGTTGCTTTTTGCATATACAATTATTTATTTTTAAAAATATAATAGCTTCAAGATGGAATAAAGAATTTTTTCATTCCTTCTTAGACTGCTGCTTTCTGGTATCTTTCCTGAACCTGGGCTGTTGGAAGCCTGGATTTATGTTTCCATACTAAGCTATGACACTGGAACTACAAGATAAGGCACAGCTCTCTCCCAATGACTCTTGTATTGATTATCCACAGATGTCATAGAAGTCTTTGCCTGATTCTCAGGAGAAGG
>VYZS01047332.1:1645-11860 GCA_013400695.1 Neodrepanis coruscans
GAATCTCCATGCTAGTCTTCATATGCAATCAGTGAAAAGAGAGGACATTTTCAGGTAGCTTTCTTGGTAAGTTCAAACTTGTTCCCACTTCTTTGTTGCTGAGAAGAGATTTGCAAAGTTTTCTGGCTTGAATGTGACTTAATGGAACAGCAAAAGGAACATCCCCAGCACAGAGGTAACTTCAAATGAAAATATGAAAGAAGTCACCTTTCTAGACCCTGGGGAATTAGAGTTTCTGAAACAATAGTCTACAAGAAGTATCCTAATGTGTCTAAAAATATTTTCTTGGGAATAAATTAACTCTCCTGCTTGAAACTTAAAAAAATTAGTTCGTCATGGAATTCAGGTAAGAAGTGGGGGGTGTGGGGGGGTGTTCAGGAGATTTCTAGTCTGATCTCCTCCTCAAAGGAGAGCCAGACATTAGATACATTTTCTGATTTTTCTCAGGGCCTTTTTCAGCATGATCTTGAACATGTCCAAGGACAGAGATTGCATAAGCTCTGCTCTGGTTGGCTGTCCTTATCATGGAAAAACCTTTCCTTACATTCAGTGTGATTTTCCCTTGTTTATATTCAAACACCTATTGTTTTTCATCCTCTTACCGCACACTACTGTGAAAAGTTTGACTCTCTTTATAAAAATCTCCTCATAGGTACTGGGAGGCTGCTGTTACTTGTCCACAGTGTCTTCTTTTCTCCTGATTGAACAAGCTCTGTTATTTCAGTCCTCCCAACAGGACGAACACTCCTGGTACTGAACATCTTGGTAGCCCTGCTGAACTTGCTTCAGTTTCTTGATATTTATTCTGTATTGGGGGCCAAAACCAGGATGCAGTAGCCTAGATACAATATGTTTGGCAGAAAAATCGCTTCCTCCAATCTCATGGCTGTTCTGTTAATACAGCCTAGGGTATTGTCAGCCTTCTTTGTTGCCAATGCACACTACTGGCTTATACCCAGCTTATTCTCTGCCTGGATACCCAGTTCATCTTCTACAGAGCTGCTCCTCAGACCACCAGTCCCCAGCCTGTACTGGGGACTTTCCTTCCCTTCCCTGTTGCAAGGCTTTAAATTTGTCCTTATTGAATTTCCTGTCCAGCCATTCTTGCAGACTCTCTGGGTCCCTCTGAATGGAAGTCGTGTCTGCATGCATTTTAGCTGCTCCCACCCATCTTCTGTAACTTGAAAAGCTCACGATGGTATCCTTCTCACCTCCTCCAGGTGACTGCAAAAGCTTAGATCAAATGTTCAAATTTTAGCCTTGACTGTCAAAGTTCAGAAAAACTGTTAAGAAACTGAGAACAAGGTCTTAGCATCAAGAGAATCTAATTTTATAAGGTATGGCCAGGCATGCCCATTTTTGCTTCTTGTCATCTAGGATTTTCATCGCAGGAATGTGAAAACATAGCATCTTTCAAAACAATAGAACTTCCCAAAGAAGAAATTGGATTTTTTTCTATGGAAGACAAAAAATCTGATATGAATTATGGCAGTTAATAACATAGTGTGGCAGAGAAGATACAAAGGGTACACAAATATAAAGGAAAAATTGATGATTACCACATCTAACAGAAAATAGAAAAATAATAATATATATATAGAAGAAATTTTCTTTTCTTTTACAAGATTATTTTTCCTGTTGAGGAAATATGTGTGCTTTGGTAAACACTTCGGTGTTTTAGTGACAAGTAATCAGTCACAGCTGTCTCCTTGCTGGCTTAGAGCCACAGTGCACTAAGTATTGTTTTGCTGCTCTCTGTGTATTGGACTTTTCTACCTGCGAAGTGCTAGTGCTACCTCCTTCCCTAGTCTGTCTTCAGAGATTTTCCAGCCAAACTGCGAAGAAACTTGACATCATTTAATTGGTAAGTTATTGTATGAAACCATAGCCCTGTGTACCGGTATATCACACAAACCTTTCAAAGTTACCCATGAGATCTCTCAGACATAGTTCATTGGAAGGAAACACTAGTAGTGGGTCAAAAAGGTCCCAGATTATGGATCTGTTTGCTAAAGTGATGAAATTCCTGTTAACATTTGATGGTAACACCAAGGTGTTACCAAGAGGTCAAACTTTTCACTGTAATAAATAGAAAACCAAGTTTTGTTGGAAAGACAAGAGATAAAATGCATATATAGTTCTAGACAAAACCTGTTAATATTTTTCCTTCTATCCCTATTTACTTCTAGACCCGAGGTTATCACTGTTTACTAAAGGCTGATTGACATGACACTTCTTCATTCATCCTTCTCTCTGTCCAATCAGAGTGATAAGGCATCTATGACCTAGTTCGTCTTCCCAGAGCAAAAGATATGCACCATTATCCTTGTTCCGAAATCAAATCCTTGAGTATGTCATGCCACTTTCTTGGTATCTCTCAGCAGAGTACTAGCTTACTAGGAATAAAATCATCTCCCTTCTCATTAAATTGAATGCTCCAAGTATTCATTTTACTCTCTCTCTCTCTGAACAAAATATTGGAGCAGAGCAGGTAATTTTATCATACACATACTGCTTGTTTCATAGGTGACCTTCAGGTCTAAGTGACAGAAAACAAGATCAAGGCAGCCTGGCCCAGATGGCTGTTGTCTTCTATACTATCAGAGACTGGTTCAAACAGGGTTGACCAGAGGTTTGTTGCAGCTGTTCTGCTGAAGAACCTCCTCTCTATCATGAAGACTCAAGTCAGAGAAGACAGATGGGCCATATCAGAGCTGTCACTGGGACCACTGAATGCTGATGACCTCTTTCTTTGAGGTGAGACCCTGTGATGGAAAATGCCAAAGCTCTGAGCATGGATTAGCACACAACTGCTTTCCTCTAGTTCTTTGGTTTGGCTTGGGTGAATGAGGTGATCCGGGATAGGCCAGGCATGTTAGAGAGTATATCAGCTGGCATTTAACACTGTGAAGAGTCAAGCTTGGAAACTCTTATGCTTTAGACTGACCCTTGGTATTTCAGTATCTATTGTTATTCACAGAAAAATATTTCAAGTGTTTAAAAATCCTTGGGTTTCTTGCCTTCTATACTCTATTGTTATGGAGCAGACCAAAGGAGAAAGAAGCAGAAAGGTAGAGCAAGCTAATACTTGGATATTATATCCTGCGATTTAACTTAAATTGGCAATTTACCAATGTGAATACCCCCAAGTGGGCCTTAATGCTGGAGTGGGTGGTTTAATTAGCACTATGCTCCCACTTATAATTAGATTTCTGTTAGATCAGTTTGAAGCATGATTTCATAATACAAAATTATTTTTAAAAATCCTGTGGGGATATTCCTGGTAAATTAATACTGTGGACTTTGATGAACTGATGCTTTTAATAGACTGTGCTATTTGCAAAGAATCTAAATCAAAGCAATAACATTACCATCCCATAAAAGTAACAGCCACAGATAATAAATCCACATGCAAGAGGGAAGAATAGTGATAGGATTATCCAAGGAGAATCTGGACTGTGTGCTTCTTTATATGAAACTGGAAAACTTGAAAAATTTAAATTTAGTCAGGAAACATTTTATATTTTTTTCTCACTGTTTGTTGTTTTGGGTCTTTTTTTTTGTAATAGGTTAATGTTAACCTCAAAACAAAATTTTTTCTTCATCGGTATTTCATATTTTGGGGAGAAAAGGAGAATGGCAAGGAGAGGGGAAAGTATAGGAGAGCAAGCTCTATTGTGTATTTTCTCTAGCTGTTAACAATTTACCTGGTATTTTTCTTAAGCATTTGGAAAGATGCCACAAGAAATACACACAGATGGCCAAGATAATGGGAGACTGAGCAATTTCTCTCACTTGCTTGTTTTACTAAAATAATCTTAGTTTAAAGGAATGATGGGAGCCATTGCTTACTGTGGCATGAAAGAAAGAGGATTGAGTAGCCCTTGCAGATTAGGTGGTCAAAAATAGTAATATAAATGCTAACTAGTTATTCAAGAAATAGTAAAACAAATGTTGAAATGCTCTCTGTGTTCTTTATTTTCCAGAAAAGAAACATTGTTTCTTTCCTTCTTACTGAATGGTTAGATTAAATAAGTATTCCCAGTCCCACCATACATATTTCAGCTATTCCTGCTAAAGTCATGATGTTTTAATGAACATAACCATTTCAAAGAACATCACTGCTTTCTGCGGCCACACCGGGACCAGAATGTGGTCCAAAGGACAGATAAATATTAGAGAGCACTTTAAATTTGCAGAAGCCATTCTTAATTATGTTACAATCTCTATCATATTTATGACTGCAGAAGAGATTGGTCCATAAAGGTTTGAACTAAATAGCAGATACTCAGTTGGTATAAATTCTGATTCATACCTGCAAAAACATCTCTATCATAGCTGTTTTATTACTTCACTGCCTTTTGGTGACCTGACTGCTGGGTCACTAACATATATTTAAATCTCAAATTGCAATTTCATGTACATGTGGTACAATAAGTCCATGTAGACCAAGTAAATTAATCTTTCAGCTCATCGGCTTGGAGAAGTCAAACCCCCACTTACATAGTAGATAAATAAATTAGAAGAACTGAAAGGATATTATGATTATCTCACCTGATCTTCTGGAATTAGTTGTTTATTTCCCAAATGTTTAAAAGAAATTAACCTCCATCCTGGTTTGGACAGTAGGGGGTATACCAATTAATGAGACATGTAATAGGGGAACAACAATATAGCAATTTATATTTGCTGCTCTGGATTGGCTGCTGGGCTGTGGAGGGAAAGGAAGGAATGCTGCCTCATGGAGGGAGGTGATGCAACAGGGTCCCCACTCTGGAGCTGCTGAAAAATAAAGAGAATGAAAGGAAACCCCGGGGCACCCCAAGGGGAAAAGATACCATTGCTTGGAGCTGTGTGGTCCTCAGCACTGCACTGCCTCCTTTGTTGGTCCAGCCATGCTGCTGCCAGGGCTGAGAGAGAGAGTTGAGAGGGCAGTGGAGCAGAGCTGAGGGCCGGGAGCTGAAAGGGGAGCTGAGAGGGAGCCAAAGAAAAGGGGCAGGACTTCTGTGTCTGCTCCTTCTATAATACCCTGTTCTCAGGTTTTCTTGGGCTCTTCTTCTCATGCATGCTTGTCAGCCTGCCTCAGTGGTACATGGCACCAGGACACTGCCCTTCCCTCTCTGGGATCTACCACAAGGTGAACATGGTAATTCCCACCAAAAATACCAGTGGTAGGCGCTGCCCCCACCACCAGTGCTGCGGGGACCCCTGGGGTTACCTGGGGCACTACCCGAGGCAGCTCTCCCAGACACAGCCCCAGGTGGCCAGTGCCACATCTGGTAGAGCTACCTGTGGCAGTGTAGACTGAGCAAGGAGCTGCAGTAGTGGTACTTGTGGTGGTGGCAGCACCTGTGGGATGCCTGCCACCACAAGACCACTCACACCAACGGCAGCAGCCAGCCCAGTGCTGCCAGCAGTGGCCAGCTCCCCATGGCACTTCTAGGGCAGTGCCAGTGTGGGGGCACCCGCCATCACCACTTCCCATGGCCACCACTCTGCACCACCCCGCCGACCGTGCCACACTCAGGGAGGGGGCAGCTCTGTGCCTGGCACAGGGAAGCTGCATCAGGGGGCATGCCTCAGCTCCAGCTGGACCGGCAGGGCCACTACCACTCCTCCGCCTGCAGCCGTATGGGACCACACCGCTCCAACCTCCTGGCTTTGCTCATCCGTCCTTCTCTTAGGAAAAGCAAAAAAAGTTTAAACGACAAACCCCCTGCTGCCCACCACAGACTGGGTGGAGAAGGGGAACGAAAAACAAGGTTTTATAATGAAAATGTTTTCCCCACCCCATACCACCACCTATTTGATCATCAGTTTTCATGCAATCCCTTATGGAAATAGTCAAAATACCTTAGGCTTAAATACTTCATAAGACTTTTCTACCATTTATTTCATAAATGTCTCTCTCAGAAAGAAAACTAGTCAATTCTTAATTACTGTTATGAATGCATTCTTGAGTTATTTTAGCAGAAATTTGATTTTAAAACTTCCATGTCCTATCATACCTTATGAAATCAAATTGAAATACATTTTATCTGCTGTGTCTATGAGCTTCTAATTTTTTCCAAGTAAGTTCTGATGAACAGAGTGTATAATTTTTTTTTAAGTATCCTCTGTAAATCTGCCAGTTTTCCGGGATTCATTGAAAACCAACAAAAGGAATTCCTGTGCATACTAACTATATAGGAAGTTTGCTGATCTGAGTATATTTAGTAGTAGTAGCTCTCTTTAAATAGTCTTGCCTTGCTGAAAAGTACTGAAAGACTACCAGGTGCTGGGAAGACAATATGTTACCTGTTTTTTCTGATCTGAACAGAAATATCTACTGAATGCATATGCCCCTTTCACCTTTTTATTAGTGATTATACTTGTTCTGGGTAGGAATAAGCCAGGACTATATTCATGCTATTTTTGTTCTTAAAAGCTCTTTCTGATCTACTAAATTTCCCTGTCTATAAATTATTCCCTTGATATCCTCTTCCGCCCCCTATAACTTTCGTGTAATTGCTAATGTCTGAGTTTTATTAGTTGCAATCAACTTTTTTTTTTCTTTATGTATTTGTTTCATCTTTTTACCCCTTTCCCTAAGTCAGGATGGTTTTAACCTATTTTAAGATGGGATCAATGGAATCACAACTGTGACAGAGACTAGTAGTTCAGGAAAACTTGGATTAGATTTTGATTATAATTATAATCAGTTGTACAAATGTGAATTCTGCTTAAATTGCAACAAAACAGTAGCATTTTATGATTTTCTCCCCGTGATTATTCTTTGTGTTTTAACCTTTTAACTATGAGGACACCCATGGAACAATGGCCTCAGGAAATTGTTATTTTGTGGAGTTTTCTAAAGCATAATACAGCAAGCATTTCCAGCTTCCTGGAATAAATTCACTCGCATAGAATTCAATGGATTAATCTTTTCTGAAAACTAATTATCATTTTGCCACTTGACCAAACAAGTCAATTCTATTAGAACACCTTCACTTTCAGAGTCAAAGTGGAAGAAGTTATATGGCATTCTGCTGTATGACCATATAATAAATAAATAAATAAATATTGAAATGGCTAACATTAAGACTATATATTTAATATGCATTGCGGTACTATCATGTTTATTGCTCTGTGGCAATAAAAGCTTTATTTAAATATCCTTCTGAAAGGCTGGTGAAATATTTGTATACTCTCTGTGTGAGGAACTGCTTGCTTTATTTCACAATTTTTTTTTATGTATGGAATTTGCAACTGAAGTTTCTGATTCAGCTTGTCGTTTTCAGCTGGACTGTACCCCTAGACAATTCCATAATGGGCTTGGTTGCTGTTGAATATTTGAATGATAGTTATCAATGAATAACTGTTGTAATATCATTTGACATCTCTCACAAATAAAAAAATTGGGAAGGCTCCAAGTTTCAATTAATAGTAATATGCCTTGAAATTAAACAGAAATGTTGCCTATCAGTTATAAAATGGTGTAAAATGATGGTGAAAGTAATGTCAGCTTTTCAGGTGAGCAGAGAGATGTTCAAGCTATGGCATTCAGAACCACACTCTAGGTCTGAAGAGGTTCCAGGGATAGAAAGAACTTCTCTTCAAATACTGTATGGATGCTATACTTAAACATACGTACTCAAAATGTCAAATGTTTATCTGGTGAAGAAAAATCACATCTTCTGTAAAGAAATATTCCTTTTCTTGAGACAGCAATTCAAAATGTTGACAAAAATATCATTGATGTTTCAAGCATTTTTTTGTCAGATTTTTTCATCTGGGTTTTCTAAGCATTTTTTGCCTAACACAGTTCTTCCTGGCAGACCTTCTTCTATATTTTTCAAATTAAATCTGAAAATATAAAGACTGGGCTGAAGCTGAGAACAATGAAAGACTGTGAGGGAAACTGCTAATGCAAAGCAAGCTAATGCAAAGTAATTTGGGATGAAAATGCTTGGTAGCTAGGAAAAAGATAAAGGGGAAAAGCAAGAAATCTTATTTCAGCCAAACTTATTTCTCTGTCCTTGCTCTGAATCCAGCAGAATATTAGAAAACCATAACAGATAATCAATACCCTCACTGCGTTCCCTCAGTACTTATAAATGGCTCACACACTGAAACTTAAATCTGAAATTCAGACACAATGGATGATTCAGACTTTGGGGATTGATTATTGGTAGGGGGAGAAAGGAGATTCAGGGGAGATATATGTGCATTGTTGCAGAATTAGTATGTCTTTTCCTTAAGGATTAGTAGTTAAAAAATTAAAGTAAATGTAATATAGTCAGAAATAGAACCAGAAACTCTCCGGATGTTTAGTGTACTCCAGACCATTTCCAAACAATTTTAAGAGACTTCTTGTGAATACAGGACTCTTCTTTGTCTTTGGAAACACCGCCCTTTCAACATACATGATGTAGATTCTACTGTGAAACATGAATGCAGTTTTAAGAAGAGTAAGTGATATGTGTCAGGATTTTCTGCCCATTTTTGATGCTTGCTGCACAAGGATTGTTCAAGAGGATAATAGGTTTTATGAATAAAAGCTACCGCATTTCTTGAAATTCCTTTTTGGAATCACCATTGTATTTCTCTGGGCATGGATGCAAGTCACATCTTCATCTTGTGTAGACAATGGCTGAGGACTGGCCTAAGACAATCTCACTGATGTAACAGGAAAAGAATCAGGTGTTCTGTTTGTAGTAAGATTAAATATTTGCATTCATTCATTCTCTTTAATGCTGATATGAATTTTTATTCTTTTAACAACTGGCGGTGAATTAGGAGGTAGTAATAGGGCAGTTAAGTAATTAAGTATTTCAAATTCCAAAGTATTTTGTTTCAGAAATGCTCTAAATTTATATTCTGAAAATCAAATCTGCTTCTTCAAATTTTTGAAACCTACTCATTCAAAGTGAGGCTATTTCTGACCAATTTTATAGTGGTCCAACATAAAGTTACAAGGTCTGCTGTAGCCCCAGAGTTATTGGCTTCCCAAGCTGCAGAGGTCACATAGCCAGGGCCATGTGAGGCAACTAGTGCCTGGCCAGTAGCCAGGCTGAGCAATGGAAGCACAGACTTCCTTGTATTTCATTCTGAATGGTGGCTTGCAGGGTGACCAATTACCCCTCTCAGACTCAGGCTCTGAAGACTATGGGAGCAAGACTGGTAACCCCATCCAATAAACTCTTCTTACTGCTGATAAAAAGCAGTTTCCTGAGCATAATTGTGTGAATCAATTCTGGGAGGCATATATCCCAGAAGTTTAAAAGCCCTGGAGATTTTTGCTCTGCAGAAGTCCTTCAGGGAGGATCTGAGAAGCTGGGTGGATGAGTCAAGAAGAGAAGAGGCAGAGCATTAGCAAGTTTTGTTAGCAGACTTGTTCAAATTGGCACATTTCTGCAAAATACTTCATTGTCAATTGACTGTCATTTTTCTGACTGAAGTTGATTTTCTGAAATAATTTCTAACCATTACTAGTCAAATTATCACGAAACCCTGGGAGGCTCAAAAGCCCCAAGTATTTGTAAGAGAAGTTTACACATCTTTATTGAATCAGCACAACTTTTTTTACTTGAATTTATTATGCTGCAGATCCTCTGGGTAGAATTTGTGCCTTCCTGTGACTATTCTACTACATGCTATTTTTCACAGGACTTTGTGCTAAAGCTATAGCCTGTGTGTATCTGCTTTGGGGATTTATGAACCATCTTGCAGCTCTGACCACACAGCTGTGCAAAGAAGTTTATGCTTTGAATGATTCTCCCCAGACAGAAAACAGCTCTTCCAATGGATGGTGCTCACAGAATAAAAAGAGAAGAAAGTTGAGAGAGAGCCAGCAGAGGGAGAAGTATTAAAACAATAAGGAGAAAATAGATTTTTTCTTTCAACACATCCACATTGCTGTTCACTTAAGAGAAAATGAGAAAAACAAAACAAAACANTTTACTTAGGGAACGGAAGCCATGTATTACCATAGTTCCTAGGGGCTCTCCTTGAGTTCAGTATCTGGTTGGCCTCATATTTTGCTTTCTCTTGAATTAACTTCAATCAAATAATTCTTGTTAAAACCTGAATTTCTTGTTCTGCATCTGGCAGTTAAAAATATAAGACATAAGGAACTCAGTTTCAAATGTTATCTCTATTTAAATTTGCTTTTTTTTTTTTTTTTTAAAAAAAAAAAGTTTGGAAACATTTTAAATTTTCACAAGGGGAATACAA